>PVHX01023322.1:0-25969 GCA_004024805.1 Geosciurus inauris
AGAGACAGGGTCTCACTGAGTTGCTTAGTGCCTTGCCATTGCTGAGGCTGGCTTTGAACTTGCGATTCTCCTGTCTCAGCCTCCCTAAGTGCTGGGATTACAGGCTTGAGCCACCACGCCCGGGTAAACTGCATACTCTTCTCTCACAAAAATATAATCTTATCATCTCCTTGGAAGTAGGAGCTCATATCTCTTGCAACAATTCCTTTTGTATTCATAGTAATGAATAATCTGACAAGAAAAAAACAGTTCATATAAATAATTACTTTTTCTAGGATACTACACTAAGGATATTTGGAGGATAGCTGATGCAAATAAAACATTTAACTTTTCCTGTTAATAAAATGTGTTTCCCATACACTAGCAATAAAAACTTTGAAACTGATCAAATAAATTTTCATGCTATATAAACTGTGTTGATAAATATAGGGATTGGGTATGGCTAAGGGAATAATATACGTCAGAATTGCAAAAAGAAGAGATATTAGAAATTATTTGAAAATAAATTATACAGGCTTAATTTTTTGCCTAAACAAAGTCTACTTATTTACATAGCCAGGTAAATTTGATATATTGTTAGTTAGATGGCTGTATATATAGTTTCTACCTATAAAATTGGTTGTGGGATAACTAATAGTACAAATACGAGGCTATGTTGAACAAGTACTCATTTAGTACATGACAAAATTTCCACCCATAAAGCATTGCCAAGATTAAGAATCCTCAATAAAAAAGGTTCAAATTCTTGAGATTCTATATTTAGTTTTAAACAATAATCATGTTACATGGGGTTTATTTGCTCATATGGTAACAGTGGTCCCTTTACCTTCTGAATATAGCCCTCATTGCTCTAAGTTTTATTTTTCTTATAATGTTTTTTCTCTCTTCTCCCCTCTCCTCTCAAATAAGATAAGGGAGACAGTGTTATCTTTTTTTCCCCTAGTTAATTGCACTTGAACACACCCACTATGGGAAGGAGAAGCCTGCTGAAGATATGCAAGTGAATAAATATCTCCCAAATTAACAAGTGAATCCTAACATGCCAACAGGGTGCCATGGGACCTCTCACTAGAATATAACCCTTGAAGAGTTCCTTTAAAACAGCCCTGTCCCTTCTGATCCTGGAGAGTCACAGATTTGGGACAGGAGTCTCCTGTGTTTCTCCTTTGCTAGCAAAGCAATAAACTTTCTTTTTTACTATTTCTCAAAACCATGTTCTCATTATTAAAATGGCATTGATTGGCATTGGGGACAGGGACTAAGCTTTCTGTTACAATACAACACTTATGATGTAGTCCTTGTAGTCCTTCCCTTCTATAGATTTATCAGTCCCCAAAGTTATAGTGATATAGAACTGGATAATAATAATAAGATATAAAAATTCAATGGCAGATATGTACAACACATTGCAGAAGCATAAAAAATAAGCACTGAATACTGCTGGAGTGGGAGAAGGATGAGGAAAAGGAGTCTGAGTATGTCAGGAAAGTCCATTTGTGAGAGGTGATATCTGGGCTAGATTATATCAAGTAGGAAGTTATCCAGTTTACGGGGTGTGAGATTGAATAGAGAAGAACATTTCAAGCAGAAGAGACCATATGAAGAAACTTGAAGAACAAAAAGCAACACAGTATAAGTAGTCAGTCATGGCATTTTGGTATTGCTGGGGAATAAAATATTTGGCAGGGATGGAGAAATATGCAGATGTCAAATTAGGCATAGGTATAATTTTAATTTTAAGGCCTCAAATATCATTAAAGATATAGTTTATAAGAAGGAACCTGTCAAGTAAAGTATTTAGAAGATAGAAATAATGCATAGTATTTATTTAAAACATATTCTGTATCTACAACTGAACTAAAACTTAATATATGTATTTTATTACTGAATTGTTCAAATAACACTGAGGATAAGGGATTATTTTTTCCACTTTACGTATGAGGAGAACTGAAGTTTGGACATATACAATATCTTGTCTATGATTAAGCAGTTTGTCAATTCAGTCCTAAAATTTAAGCTCAGGTGTTTCTGTGCAAATGCTGAGGCTACCTATAAATAGCTGCATGAGGAACTTACTTCAGTTAAGCAGAAACCAATTTAGAGACTCTTGGTCAGTACAAGATATGAGTACCTTTATTAATTAAGGCATTAGCCATAGAATTGAAGAAAATTGAAGATTGAAGAAAAAGAGACAGATATAAGAAATATTGAAAAGATGAAGTTGGCCATATGTGGAGATTCATTGTGTTAGGGAAATTAGGTTGAAAGAGCAGAGAAAGTTAGCTATCTCAGATTTTTAGCTTAAATGAATGTGAGAATAGCATGCCATCAATTGTGACAGAGCATAAATGATTAGAGAAATTCATATCTATGCAATCTGAACTTAAGCTGCCTATAGGTTTTCCAGATGGAGTTTTTGTGTATAAAAAAGCCTGGGCTAGAGAACTTGATCTCAGTGAGATTAGCATTCTTGTGACTATTATAGAAAACAGGAAAACAAATGTTTATAGAAAAAACACTCAAGGAGAAAGCAAGGGATGAGATAGCATAAGGGATTCCAGAGGGAGAACTGGAGCCATGTGGCATCTAAGTGTTATGATGTCAGTTGGTATCAATAAATACACACACACACAACTGGTTATCCTTCTCTGAAGAATATTGATTAATACAGACACATTATTTAATATATAGTTTATCTGAAAATGTTGCGCTCCATAGATTTTTCTTAATTCCTTTGTTTATCCATAAAGTTCTATATAAGTGCTTCTATTCTACTTCTTTTTTTTATTTTATTTTTTTCTCAAAAGTTGAATCTATTCTACTTCTTAATAAAAAGAAAAATAAAGTAGTCATTTTTAAATATTGTTTTTATTTCTTGAATCTAAATGACTCAAAGTGCCATTATTTCTTCTAATTTGACTTACAATTAAAATCATTAATGAGATACATTGTTCAAAACAAGTATTAGAAATATGTCCCTTAAAATAAAATCACATTTTTTTTTCATGCATTTATTTATTTATTGAAGTACTGGAGATTGAACCCAGGGGCACTTAGCATGTTCATACACTTATAAACAGAAGTTCAACATGATATTCTAGTTCATACAGACATATCCTATTAAGAAACACCTTTCTATAAAATAGCAGATAGTAACCAGTCACAGGGTGCATACCTGTAATCCCAGTGACTTGGGAGGCTAAGTCAGGAGGACCACAAGTTTAAGGCCAGCCTCAGCAACTAAGAAAGGCCCAAACAACTTAGCAAGATCCTGTATCAAAATAAAATTTATAAAAATTACTCTGGATATGGCTCAGTGGTTAAGACACCCTGGTTGAATTCTCAGAACCAAGAAATAAAGAAAAGAAAGAAGGAAGGAAGGAATAGCAAATGGAAATAGAAATAGTTTTGTTATGAAAATATTACAAAATTTATTGTTATTATTGTGAATTATTTGTCATCACCTGTGAAACTGAATCAGATCCTCCTTCATTTTTTTAAAGCAGAGAATTTTCAACAATATTCAGAACTATCTTAGTTTTGTGTGTAGATTTTTCTTTTCCTTTTCTTTTTCTTCTTCTTTTTTTTTTTCATATTGGGGTTTGAACTCAGGGGTACTTGACCACTGAGCCACATCCCCCAGCACTATTTTGTGTTTTATGTAGAGACAGAATCCTACTGATTTGCTTAGTACCTTGCTTTTGCTGAGGCTGGCTTTGAACTCATTATTCTCCTGTCTCAGCCTCCCAAAGTGCTGGGATTATAGGCATAAGCCACCGTGCCTGGATGTTTTGGTTTGTTTCTAGTTTTGGTTTCTTTTAACCTGAAGCCATATGACATATTTAGTGGTAGGAATACATTAGAAATATTAGCTTCTTTTATATAGTTGGAGTAACAGCAGTTATGGAAGAGAAGTTGGGAAGCAAAAAAAAAAAAAAACAAACAAAACTTGATCCTAGGCATAACAGTTTTAATAAAGAATACAAGAATTGCTTATTAAAGAATCCCTTTCTATGAAGAAAGGAAACAATTTTTTAAAACTATATATTCTTTGGTAACTTTTTGTACCTACTTTTGCAAGATTGTTGTTCTAAGAATCATTACATTCATTCACTAGGATATGTGGTATATATAGATACATTCCACATATTCTAGGAAGCTCAGAACCCTATTTCAGAACTATCTCTCATGATACTACTTCCTCACTTATTGTTGATGAATAAGGCAAGAAGGTGCAGAATCTGAATTGATAGTTTCTTATTTTCTTTCATTTAATATACAACCTTATCAGTGTTATGATTACCTTGGTCACTTTACATTGTTTGTCTCCCTTGGAAAATGTCCAGAATTGTGCTCCCCAAATGAAGAACTCTGCTGTTTGTAACAGTGATTAAAAGATGCAAGAGGCCAAATTTTAAGTAAAATGTAGCAGATACGAACATTCATTCTTCTGACCTTGTACTTGGTGATTTTAAAAATCTCAAATAGATCTACTCTTAACAATCACTGTGTTCTCCAGATGGAGGGGCACATTGCTAATATATGCAGCTACATAAAGGGAGTAATATATAACCTTTTCATCAACAGGATTATCAATAATAACTAATAAAATTGAAGTCTCATAACACATTATTTTTTTGATCCTTATCTTCTATTCTTCCACTATTGACTATAATATATAAATGAGCATAACGAAATAGGAAAAGTGATGTAATATCACAAAATAAAATTTGGTATATTTTTCTGAACCAATTTTATATATACCCACACAAATTTATGTATAATTATATATACATACATATATATAGACAATATTATATAGTACATATTTATTGTTACATATGCTAGTATGAGTAATTTTTCTCTATTTTCTGGCTTTACTTTCTTCTATTTTGTGGTATTAAGATCTCTATGATTTTATGCTACGATTAACATAACAATTGAAATTTGTTATCACCATTTATTCATTTATTTATTTATTGCAATGTTGAAGTTCAAACTCAGGGCCTTGTATATCCTAGGTGCAAACTCTAGGACTACATCTCCAACTCTATTATATGTTTTTATGTTTTCTTTTCTTTAACTTGGCAAACTTTAAATTCAGCAATCCCATATTAATCTTCAGGGCTTTTTTGGCTCATTACTTCAAATATACAAAAAAATATTATTACCCATATAAAACTTATCTAAATAATATAAGAGAAAAAATCCCAAAATAACTACTTTCTAAAGTTTCTTAGGTTGAAGAAAGTAGAACCAATCAGCAAATATGAATGAACTTTGTAATATACTCAAGGTCATTGTATTCTAATCACATTTCTAATAACATATGTGAGACCCAAAAATTAGGCTCTGGAGCATTAACTGAAAGCTCATTTTAGTGTTTGCTTATACATTCTCTTCTATTATTAAAGATGTAAAGCCACTATTTTAGATATTTTCTATTAGTTAAAAACATTATTCTCAGTGGTTTGCAAAAAATACAGTATTTAAAGACAGAAACAGAAAAACATTTCATGTGTTTAGTATTGCACATTGATATAAATTGATTAAATTATAAGTAAAGACTACTCATACTTTACAACTGAATAAATATTGGATAAAATAAAGCAAAAGCATGTGGGTTCAATTACACACATCTGTAATCCCAGTGACTTCTCAGGCTGAGATAGGAGGAATCCAAGTTTGACGTCAACCTAGACACCTTAGCAAGGCCCTTTGTCAACAAACTGAACAGACACTTCACAAAAGAAATACAATCAGTCAACAAATATATGAAAAAATGATAAACATCACTATTAATTAGATATATGCAAATTAAAACTACACTGAGATTTTACCTCATTCTAGTCAGAATGGCAATTATCAAGAATATAATTAACAATAAATGTTGGTGAGGATGTTGAGTAAAAGGTACACTCATACATTGTTGGTGGCACTGCAAATAGATACAACCACTCTGGAAAGCAGTATGGAGATTCGTCAGAAAATTTTGAATGGAACCACCCTTTGACTCAATTATCCCACTCCTCAGCATATACCCAAAGGACTTAAAAGCAGCATACTGTAGTGACATGGCCACATCAATGTTTATAGCAGCTCAATTTACAATAGCTAAGGTATAGAATCAACCTAGGTGCCCTTCAGCAGATGAATGAGTAAAGAAAATGTGGTACATATACACAAGGGAATATTACTTAGCTATAAAGAAGAATGAAATTTTGGCATTTGCTGGTAAATGGATGGAACTGGAGGCTACCAGACTAAGAGAAATAAGCCAATCACAAAAAACAAAAGACTGAATGTTCTCTGATATGTGGATCCTGACTCACAATAGGCAGGGGATAGGGACAGGGGAGATTCACCAAAATGACAGGGCAGAGTAGGGGAAAAGAGGGTGGATGAGAATGGGAAAGACAGTAGAATGAATTGGACCTAACTTTCCTATGTTCATATATGAATACATGACCAGTGTAACCTCACATCATGTTCAACTACAAAAATGGGTAGTTATACTCCATGTATGTATGATATGTCAAAATACATTCTATCACCATGTATAAATAAAAAAGAACAAATAAATTTTAAAAAGACCCCCTTTGCTAAAGCAAAATAATAAAAAGGTCTAGAGATGTAGCTTAGTGATACCACATGTGCACAAACACACATACACACAAATATATTTATTGTACCATTTATTTTTTTTGCAAATATTTTAAGATATTCTAATCAATATTCAAGCAGAAAACTCTCTGATTTCATTCATTATGCCAGGTATCAATGGTTCTACAAAGTATAAGATACTCATCTGACTTTGACAATGTTTCAATATCTAGAAAATTATATGAGCTAAAGGGGGAAGACAGGAGAAGCTATGATATATTTAGTGGTAATGAATAGGACTATTTGATGAGTTCAGAATTCCTCTCACAGGTCTCTACAAAAGCCACCCCCCAAGTACTCTAAAAAGTGCCTTCTAGAAGGAGACAAAAATCACTGATGTTTATTATATGGCCTATATGTATCATTATGCTGGGGAATATCTATTTAGTGAAGTACATTTTGTTTGATAGATATTTGTATTTACCTCTCCCAAATTAACATACTAGAATGGTTTCAGTATGGTAGTTTGGAATAGAATTCTTTCTTGTTAATTTTTTTAAAAATGTTGTAATGCCCACAGTCAATTTTGCTAGAGCAGTAGGTGTATCACCAAGCCACCAACGCAGACACTGAGAGATTGGATGCGAGACATAAAGCTTTTGAAAAATGCTTATGGGAAAGATCCAGTGACAATAGGCTGGGCAGGTGCTTCACCACTGAGGTTAATGGCAGCATTCTGGACAGGTGCTTTGACAGAAGTCCAGTGGAGACTGGCTGGAAAGTTGCATCTCTTTTTCACATGGTGCCTCTTATGTTTTGTCAGAAAATAATGCCTCCACCCTCCACAATGCTTTGTCTAGAAAGAAAGAACACTTGCTTCTTCACAGTGTTCTGATTTGCAATAACTACATTAGGAAGGAGAATTTTATAGGTTGCATTGCAGAAGCAGCATCAACTTACCTTGCCTTATCCCATCTTGTGACTAGCATCCCAAGGAACTTCACACTTAATATGAATTGCACATGCCAGGTTCATCAGATATTTGAAAGAAAGATCAAAGATGCAAGAGATAACCAAGAATTGGACACAAAATATAGAGAGTAGAGTCAATTCAGGGAATAGAGTAAATATTTAAAAGGTATTATCTATAGAGAAGTGAAAAAAATTTTTAGATGTAAAATTGTTACTGGCTTGTACAGAAAAAAATCAAAAAACTGAAATAGTGCTTACATCATTAAAATGTAGTAGCCTTAAAATAAAACTTTAATAAATATTTTTGATATAAAACTAAGAATATAGAAAATTATTATTCTATAATTTGTAGGAAACATCACAATATAACTGTATCATGTGGTACTGTAGAAAAATTGGTCTTCCATGTTACCAGATTTTTTAAATGAACAAACTCAATCACATTTGAGAGACGTGTGTGTGTGTGTGTTTGAATGTGCATGTGTGCTTATTTTAATATTAACATTTTCAGCAAAAATTTCAAAAATACTTTCTCATTTTTGAAGCAAAGCAATTTGTGTATGTAACAACATTTTTATGATGAGTTCATGAGTCATTCTGAGCATGAATTTTATTTCATGCTAAAACCTTCACATTTTTAGGTTCTAATAAAAGATACAGAGTAATGTATATGTACTCAGAATAAATCTTATTAACTAATAGGTCAATTCTGAACAAATTTCCTAATGATTGCTGCATTAGTAGAAATTAGAAAAGATTGGATGCTAGACAAAAAACAGGATGGTAAAATCTTTTAAGTAGCTGCAGTAGTAAATTTTACATGCAAATGACTATACTTTCAAGAAACATTTCTATAGTTTATAATTTTTACATGTGGGATATTTCATGAACAAATATAATGACCATGAAAACGAAGAATGATCTAAATAAGACCATGAAAATGGAGAATGATCTAAATAAGATCAACATGAAGAATTGAAAAAAAATTGAGGTCTTTTTGAGGTTAAGAGTTAAGCATGATGTATAACTCCTAGAATTTCTGCCTTGGCCATATTATGGATAGTGGAAACATTCACTGTAGTAAGAAATATAAAAAAGAGCAAATATCTTTGAAAGGATGAATAGCTTTCAAGAAGGGATATTCTGAACTTGAGATGGCAGAGAGAATATCAAATGAGGATACAACACAGAAGTTGAATAGTTGGAACTAGAAGTAAGGAATACAACATGAAAATTAATATTTGGGGATCATAGTCAAATTATAAATGTTGAGGCTTATTAATTAATATATAATAAAAATAAGACCAAGGATCAAATTGTATAAAACAAATATTAAATATTTGGTTTATAGAGAGCTTAAGAGTGTTAAAAACTGCAAAAGATCTGGGATTTTATCCTACTTAATCTGAGAAATTAGTTTGCAGTGCTTTCTTCTGTGTTCATAGACATCATAAGACTCCTGGATCAGAGACACAGAACTTTCTTACTTGTAGTAGACATGGCCAGAGCATTACCATTGGCATTAGTTATCCTAACCTCAGTTACCACAGAGTTATGTGAATTGCACCAATCACACTTGTATATGCTGTGAGTGCATGACAAGAGGCCTAAATATTTTTTTATGGCCAGTAAGCACATCTATTCCATACTTCCAAGTGAAAAACTGTATCTTCTAATGCTGTAAGAAAACCTACTCTTTGTTCTAGAGGGAGAAACTTTATTTTCCACAATTTTCATTGCATATCATCCTTTGAATGATAAATTTTAACAAAGGCTGTCACAGATTTGCTCATAAGATAGGCAGGAATATTATATAACTATAGGGAATTATCTTTCAACAAAGAAAATATGAAGGGCTTATTACTATGATTAAAAAACTAAGATGGAGGAAAATATTGAATATGTAATGGAAAGAATTTTATGAGGAAGGATGTATTAATAGCAACAAATATTACAAAAATCTCAAGTAGGTTTTGAGCTATAAACCATTTAAGCAGTTTTAAAACTACTTGTGGAATTATTTGGTCATGAAGTATGCATATGTTCAGATTCAAAATATACTGTAAAATGATTTTCCAGAATGGATATATGCAGTTTTTACTCCCTGAAGCATTTATGAGATTTAGAGATCAGCCATCTCTTTGTCTGTACTGAATATTGTCATTTATTTTTATTTTTAACCATTTTCAGATGTTTGTGATGATGGGTCATTGTGCCTACTTATATATATTTCCCTGATAATTAATGAAATTGAACACTTTTTGATATGTTCACTGGACATTTGGATACCACTGTTTGAAGATTCTATTCAAAACATTTTTGTCCTTTGTTTTCTTTTGGGTTTTCATAGAGACATTTTAAGTTTTTTTTTTTTTTAATTTATTCTACCTAGGTATCCATGAATTTACTCTGCAAGTGATTCCTTTATGAAGAGATATAGATAGATAATACAGTGTATAGCTTAAGTTTATTTTAATATTGTTTAAAATTAAGCTCTTGATTTTGATGTAATACATTATTTTTTATTTCCATTAACATGGTATGCACTGTTTAAATAATATTTACTTTCCTCAAAGTCATGAAGTTATAGTCTAATATTATCTTTTATAACTTCTTTTCATTTTTTAAATTTAAGTATAGTATCTAGTCAATATATTTTTATGAGTAGTGGTAGGTAGGAGAACAATTTGATGCTTTTGATCATACATATTTTTAAAAATTTTACTTCTATTGAAAAACATCACAACTCACTATTTGCTTTTGAATTTGTTGCAAACATCTTTCTGATTTTTAATGTTCATAGCTATGTTGTATAAAAATAATGTTTTATTTCTTCCTCATTACAATGGTTAGGACCAACAGTTTAATGCTGAGCAGAAGATAATGGAAATCTTTATCTCCTTTTCAAGCTTCAGTGGGTATCTTACAGAATTGATTGTTACCCATTAAATTTCTTATTTGCTGCAGATATTTTGTAGATAATTTCTTACATAAAAGAAAGTCATTATATTCCTTATTTACTGAGGCATTTTTACCAAAATGATTGCAAAATATCCTGAAATAATTACTCTGTATTGTATCTATGTAGATTAATTCTGTTTTATTCAATTAATATGCTGAAAATATTGATATATCTAAAGGTCAAATCTACCTTATATGATCAAATAATGTTAACTTGTTCATGATATGCTGTACATTTAAAATACACTAGGTTAAATTTGTCATTTTTTAGTATTTTTACATTTATAAATATGATTGCTCTAAATTTCCCTTCCTGTTCTTTGCTTTTAACAGTTTTGTTTGATTCTGTAAAAATGAGTTGCTCTCTCTTTTTTCTTCGTGTCTTCCTTTCTCCCTTTTTACTTCTCGGAAGAAGTTGTCTTAATGTTCACTAAAATTGACCTCCCTTGGTAAAGAGCTTCCTGTTGCTACTAAAATAAAGACAAATATATTTAAACTAGTCTTTAAATCCATTATGATCATATATTTGTGAAACATTTCAGCCTTAATTCATATCACCTTCAGTTTTTATCTCAAGCTGCATGTGAGCAATGATCAGGTCTGTTGTTCTTTGCCACTGAATAATCATAAATCTTAGCATACAGTAGTGCTTAATATAGAGATTAACTGAAAAAGTGTAAAAAGAGCTAATATACATAAAATAACTAGATAAAAATCTTAAGACTGATCCACACTCAGGCAATTTTTTTCTAAATCATCTCAAATTAATAATCCACTGATATTTAAATATTTTTAAAAAGAGACATAAGTATAAGATTTTTATCTTATATGAAATGACGTTGGTATATAGTCCTGTTATGTTTCAGATCTTTTGATTGGATGATATATATTCTTTCCTAATAGTGCTTACATGCTGTATAAAAGGAATACTACGCACTGTAAGGAGAAACAGCCTTTGAGATAGAAAATAAATTTGGTTTACATCATGCATCTGCCAACAGAGGACTATGAGAAAGTCATGTAACATTCTGGATAATTTCTTTATAATTTTTTTCTGTACTTTAACTTGATAGGAAAAGCATGGGTAATTATAACCTAAGCTAACATTGACCTGGTTACACTATGGTCCGTCCCCAGAACATGATTAATAGTGTAGGGAAACTGAGTAGCACAAAACAGAAAATATCCACTAACTCTGTACCAAACAAAATAGAGTTATCAGTTTTATTTTTATAAAAGGCATAATTTTTATTTGGTGAAATATCATTTTAAAAGAATATTAGTTGTTAGTTCCCTTACTAGCTGACTCTACCACTAATAGAATAATAGAGAGACTGGTAGCTCAGATATTTTTATATACTTGTATGGAAAATCTATAAATTGAGCTTATTTTTTTTCACTGTCACCAAATTTCCTAGGATGTATTTTTCCCAGTCATTCTAGTATTGAATTTTATTTAAAGAAAATTAATTTCTAAAATAATTTATAGACTCTACAACTACAACTGAGCAGAGACCCAGATTCTATAGTTATAATTGTATATTATATATATGGTTATAATATATATTAGCCAGTACATTTTTTTTTCCGTACTGGGGATTGAACTCAGGGGCATTCAACCACTGAGCTACATCTCCAGCCCTTTTTGTATTTTATTTAGAGACAAGGTCTCACTGAGTTGCTTGGCAACTCTCTAGGTTGCTGAGGCTGGTGGTTCCTCCGCCTCAGCCTCCGCTCAGAGCCTCTAGGGTTTCAGACATGCTCCATCGTGCCCTAGGGATAGCCAGTACTTTTAAGAGAAAAGTGAGTAGAGGGAGGTATAATGCACATATAATTGTTCCAGATTCTCAATCTTTTTGTTTGTTTGTTTGTTTTATGCCATTTATCCACTATTTTGTTCTGACATTGCTGTGGTAGTTTGGTTAAATTTAGGCACTTGGAGTGCAAAATCGTAAGGGGGGATTCAAGGGTGATAGCTAGTTAATGGTAGTGCAAATGAAGTTTGAATCATTCAGGTAAAGCTTAGCTCAACCTTTCTTCTTAAAATGAACACATACATTATTTTCTGATTTTCTTTGATTCATGGAGTGTGTATTTCATACAAGAATACTCAAAAATTGCTTAGAAGTTACTTTTAAATATTGATTTTAATTGAGCAAAGCACATATTCTAGGCAGTTTTCCATGAACAAATTTGCATTTTAATTTTGTATTATAAGTATACTCTTTTTAATAAAGTGTTACATATAAAATCCAGTTAGTTAAGATGAGTGTATATGTTGTTTTTAATTCCACATGCCATTATTGGAGAGAGAGTCTTAAAATGATAGTTATGCATGGCTAGCATAGTCAGGCAAATTATAATAGATGTTATTCTACAAATAAATCCTGAAGTTGTTATATTTTTATGATTTGGTCACTAAGACAAAAAGTCCTTCTAATATTTTTCATAATAACAACACATTTTGTAATATTTAATGCATTCTATTTAAATATTGAATCTATTATTTATGAAGGTGAATTTTAATTTTGTTTTAAATCCTATACCATTTAAAAGTAATCTTTAGCATATTTAATTCCAATTTAGATAGTACAATGAGATGGAATGAAAACAAAAGTTTCTCCAGAATGCAGTAATTTCTGAAATTATTCAAACTACTAAAATTACATTTTGTTCAAATACTGTGCAATTCTTTTCCTTTGAAATATGATATGGTTTGGATATAAGGTGTCCCCCAAAAGCTCACATGTGAGACAATGTAAGAAGATTCAGAGGAGAAATGATTGGGTTGTGAGAGTCTTAATATAATCATTGAATTAATCCCTGAGGGGATTAACTGAGTGGTAACAGGAGACAGGTGGAATACGTCTGGAGGAAGTGGTTAAATTAGGGCATATCTATGGGGTAAAAATTGTGTATCTGGAGAGTTGAGCCTCTGTCTCTACTCTTTTTTTTTTTTTTTTTTTGGTACTGAAGATTGAACTCAGGGGCACTCGACCAGAGAGCCACATCCTCATCCCTATTTTGTGTTTTATGTAGAGACAGGGTCTCACTGAGTTGCTTAGCACCTCGCCATTGCTGAGGCTGGCTTTGAACTTGCAATTCTCCTGACTCGGCCTCCCAAAGTGCAGAGATTACAGGTGTGCGCCACCACGCCCAGCTGTCTCGACTTTTTGATCATGGTGTGAGCTGCTTACCTCTGCCACACTCTCCTGCCATGATGTTCAGCCTCACCTGCAGCCCTGAGGAATGGAGCTTACCTTCTATGGACTAAGACCTCTGAAAGTATAAGCTTCCACATAAACTTTTCCTCCCTTACAATTGTTCTGGTCGGGTCCTTAAGTCACAGCACGGAAAAAGCTAACTAAGACAAAATATTACCTACCTCTATGAATATCAAGATAAAATGCTAGTAATTCAAACTTTATTATCTGGAATTAAATGTTTTCTTACATGAATAAAATTTTATTTATTTCTGAAGTAATGTATATGATTACTAAGTCCAGTGAAATTTGTCATGACATATCTAGTTTTGAAAAAAATAATTCCCTCACTATTGCATTTATTCCATGTCTGTCTGTCTTTCTTTCTTTCTTTCTTACACTTTCTTTTAGCTCATTATAGAAATATATAATATTATGGTTTAGTTCAATATAATTACACAAACATGGGATATAATTGCTTCATCTCAGTACCCAGGACTTCTCTTTCCCTCTCTTTCTTACCCTATCCCTTCTGCTACTCTACCTAAATGTTCTCTATTTATAGTTTATTTAATTGGTGTGTTATGGGTATACATAAAGTTGAAATTCACTGTCATATATTCATATTCATACATGTACATAGGAAAGTTTGGTCATATTCACTCTAGTATTCTTCCCTTTTCCCATCCCTCTTCATAACCCCCTCAATTCCCTTCCTTTACTCTACTGATCTCTTTATCTCCTATTTTCATGGGATTCCTCCTCACTTTCTTTTTTTTAATTCCTTAGTTTGGTCTACCCTCTGCATATAAGAGAAAACCTTTGACCCTTGATTTTCTGGATCTGGCTAATTTAATTTAGCATGATTTTCTCCAGTTCCATCCATTTAGCACCAAATGCCATAACTTTATTCTTCTTTATGACTGGGTAAATCTCTATTGTTTATATATACCATATTGTATTTATGTATTCATCTGTTGATGGGTATCTAGGCTATTTCCATAGCTTTCATATGGTGAATTGCATGTTAAAAACTTTGATGTGGCTGCATTCCTATAGTATGCTGATTTTAGATATTTGGGGTATATTCCAAGCAGTGGGATATCTGGGTAATATGATGGTTCTATTACAAGTTTTTGAGGAATCTACATACAACTCTCCTTAGTAGTTATACTAATTTGCAGTCCCACAAACACTGTATGAATGTACCTTTTCCCCCACATCCTAACCACCATTTATTATTATTATTATTTGCATTTTTGAGGATTACTATTCTGACTAGACTGAGAACAAATCTCAATGTAGTTTTTTTTTTAAATATTATTTTAATTGTAGATGGACACAATGTCTTTATTTTATTGCCTTGTATGTGGTGCTGAGGATCGAACCCAGGGCCTCACACATGCGAGGCAAGCGCTCTACCACTGAGCTACAATCCCAGCCCCTCAATGTAGTTTTGATTTGTATTCCTATAACTGCTAAAAATTTTGAAAATTTTTCATATATAAATGGCCATTTGTATTTCTTCTCAAGTACTTTTGGCCAATTGTTAAATGGATTATTTGATTTTTTTTGCTGTTAAATGTTTTTACTTTATATATTCTTGGTATTAATGACTATCTGAGGAGCTAATTGCAAAGATTTTGTCCCATTCTTTAGGTCCTCTTTCACAATCTTGTTATATTTTCTTTTAAGAAGAAAATATACTGTTTAACTTATTGCTTGTTGATTTGATGCTGTTTAACTTATTGCTTGTTGATTTTAATTCTTGTGCTTTAGGAGTCTTGTTAAGAAAGTTGGTGTCTTCGCCAATAAATTGGAGGGTTCAGCCTACATTTTGTTGTAGCAGTTGCAAAGTTTCTGGCCTAATCCCTAGGTCTTTTATCTGTTTTGAGTTGACTTTTTACAGCATGAGATACAGAGATCAAGTTTCACTCTTTGACATGTGGATATCCAATTTTCCCAACATCATTTGTTAGAAAGGCTGTCTTTTCTCCAAGATGTTTTGACTCCTTGTTGAGATGACTGTGTCCATGAGGAGTTTGTTTCTTTGTCTTCTATTCTATTTCATTCATCTTTATGTGTGTTTTGGTGACAATACCATACTATTTTTATTAATATATCTCTGTAGTATAACTTGAGTTCCAGAATTGTGATGCCTCCAGCACTGCTGTTTTTGCTCAGTATTACTTTGGCTATTCTGAGTCTCTTATTTTTCCAAATTAATTTTAAGCCTATATTTCTGGGTCTCTTATTATAGGCCTGCATTATTCCCCTGATAAGGATTAACTTGACTGTAACTCTAGGCAGGTTGGACAAGGCTGGAGGAAGTGGGCTCCTGAGGTCAAGCCTTCGGAGTACATATTTTGTCTTTGTTGAACAGGGTGTTCCCCCATCTCCTTCTTAGCATGCTTTGAGTTGTTTTCTTCTGTGGCCCTCTTCTGCCTTGAGAAATGTAGTCAGCTATCTGTGGACTGACACATCTGAAATCATAAGCCCCCAAATAAACTTTTCCTTCTAAAGTTGTTCTTATCAGATCTTTTCATCATAGTGGTGGAAAAAGCTGATTAAATCAATTGGTGATAGAGGTGTATTGAAATAGCACAATACTATTTTATTGTACTCTATTCAATTGTTTATATTGAGTAGGGTTTGTTTTATGTATGTAGATGCACTGATGTTAGGGGCATAAATATTTAACATCATCGTGTCTTGTTGTTGGATGATTTCTTTAATATGAAGTGGCCTTCTTTTTGTCTTCTAATTGAATTTGACTTGACATTTACTTTGTCAGGTATGAGAATACTTATTTCTGCTTGTTTTTGGTTTTGACTTGCATTTTCACTCACAACTTGGTATATATTATTTCAATTCCTCGTGGCTTTTAGGCTTTGAGTTGAGAAATCAATTAAAATGTGAATTGGTTTATTGGTAATGTGTCCTGCATTTTTCTCCAGTGGCTTGTAAAATTCTATTCTTAATAAGTATGTTAGACATTTTCATTAAAATAAGTCTTGGATAAAATCTTTTTTCATCTTGCCTATTTGGCATTCTACATGACTCTTGTATTTGAATTCCAATCTCATTCCTAAGATTTGGAAAGTTTCATAATATTATTTTATTGAAGAGACTGCATTCATTTAGCTTGTATTTCAGAGCCTTATTCTACCTGAATAGTGGTATTGTCTCTTAATGTTATTCCAGATTTCTTGAATAATCTAGTCATGGTCTTTTTACATCTTTTCTTTATTTTCAAGATTATATACTTTATCCTCAAGGTCTACAAATCTGTCTTCAAAGTGGGCTTTCCTCTTGATGATGCTTTCCATTCAATTCTTAATTTGATTTATGTGTCTTTCATTTCCAGGATTTTCATTTAGTTCTTTTTCAGAATCTTTATTGAAATATTCTTTCACTTTATGCATTTTATCTTTCATTTCATTTCTTACATCTTTTAGCTCCTTGAACATTTATTTTAATTAATGAATTTATTTTTTTGGTACTGGGGATTGAACTCAGGGGCACTCGACCACTGAGCCACATCCCCAGCCCTATTTTGTGTTTTATGTAGAGACAGGGTCTCACTGAATTGCTTAGCGCCTCGCCATTGCTGAGGCTGGCTTTGAACTCGCGATTCTCCTGTCTCAGCCTCCCTAAGTGCTGGGATTACAGGCTTGTGCCACTGCGCCCAGCTTCATTGAACATTTCAACTATTAACTTTTTAAACTATTTCTCTTACATTTGTTCCACTGTACATGGGGTCAGTGGAAGTGTTGTAGGCTGTTTGAGGTGCTTTGGCCCCTTGCTTTTCCATACAGCTTGCATGTCTATTCATCTGTTAGGATGATTGTCACTTCTTTTATGAAAGGGTCTCTTTAGTGAGCTTTTTTCCCTTAAGAGCCCTGGCCTTGGTGAATGTCCAGTTATTGATACTTTCACTCAACATGTACCTGCTGTTATGCCTAGTATCTGTACTACTTTGAAGGCACTGAACTATATTTTCTACAACCATTGAAGAGAAGTCACAAACTTGGGAGAAACTAAAAACTTGTTGACACTGTTGTCCATATTTCCTCTAATCCAGGTATAAACTTCTAGTAAAACTCAAGAATAGGTTAAAAATTAGTTATTTATTCAATATAGTAAAATAGCGGCTGTAACATTTTGTAGGCATGTAAAAGGGTAGGAGAGAAAAATGAACAAAAGACTGTCCTTATTGTTTGCACTGATAACCAAACTTCAAGTCTTTCTAGGTATCAGACTATCAAATATTGGGTCATAGAACATTTATTCTATCACCCACCTCTCTAGTGAGCTGTTACTTTCCTTCCTCCTTTTTTGTGTTAGCTCCACTCAAAAATCTTCCTGCACATCTTCATATACTTTTCCATGTAATAAACTTCATTTTTCTATTTATTTTTATGATTTTATTTAATATTGGTATTTTTAGAGTAATATATCAAAATTCAGATTTATCATAAATATCAAAAGAACTCAAATCTCAATACAATGAGTAATGAACAATTTTAAAGAGAAAATTAAATATCATTGTTTAACTGTCTCAAAATTTTCTGCAAATCATGTGATTAATATTTAAGATATATCTGTAATCTATCATTATTTTCTCCTATCCAAGTGCTAACCAGGTCTGACCCTGCTTAACCTCCATGATCAGATGAGATTGGGTGCATTCAGGGTGGTATGATCACAGAAATCTACAGTTATTTTCTGATAAAAATTATCCAAAGATATATAAATCCAAAAATTCAAAGGAAAAGCATGTTTTAGAATACACCCCTCTGCAGTCCATATTGTATCAATGTGATAGTTTCTGGTCATGTATGCAAAGTGATTATATGTACATTGAATAGAGGAAATAGTTTGTATATGTAAGAAGTATAAAATCTAAAAATTCAAGAGAGTTTCTATAGAAAAATACACAAGTACTTGTCCAGAAAGATTCATGTCATACTAAGTAACACTAAATCTATGTTGAAGCAAATGATATACAATTATTCTGATCAGACACTAATGCTTTTCTGTGATTAACTTCTTTTACAAGGTGCTGTGGCTGGGCATATCAGAATACAAAAGAATTATTTGCATATATTAAATTATTAGGAATAAAGACCAAGAAAATATAAAATCGAAATCTGTAAAAAAGATATTGAATAAATTACCAAAATTCTCCCAAAAGTAGTGTTCAGGAACATATAGCTTCACTGATGAATTCTACAAAATGTTCCAAAAATTAATATCAATTCTTCTCAACTTCTTTCAAAAAAAAGTAGAAAGAAGACTTCTGAATGAATCGTGAATTCTACAAGGTGAATCCTAGCCTGATAGCAAAGCTAGGCAAGGAAACTAAAACAACAACAAAAAAAAAACCTATGGTACAATATCCCTGACATTGATGCGCAAATCCTTAACAAAATACCAGTGAAGTCAATCAAACAGCACATTAAAAGAATTATAAACCATCACAAATTTGGATTTATTTCTGGAATACAAGGATGGTCCACCCCAAGAAATTAAAAAACATAAAAAACACATGAACATGAAGAAAAATACCCACATGATTATCCTAGTATTTATAAACTTTAAGACTTTTTCAAAATTAAAGTGCTCAAAAAATATAAATAGAAGGACTGTGACCTCAATATAATAAAATTGATAGACTAAAAATTTTCTTCTCAGATTAGAAATAAGACAATATTCTCTGCTCTCTTAGTCCATTTGTTTTATTATAATAGAATACTCAAGACTAGGCACTTTATATAGAATGAAAATTTATCCAGAATCATTGAAACCTGAGAAGTCCAAGATTAAGATGCTAGCACGTGATGAGGGTCTTCTTACCTTGTCATCACATGATAGAAAGAATTACATGGCAGAAGGTGAGAGAAAGCAAAAAACAAAAACAAAAAAAAAGATGGGGGAAGAGTTAGAGGAGATCAAATTTGCTATTTCATAACAAAACTAATCTTATAACAACAAAACAATTCCCACAATACTGGCATTGATCCATTCACTATGGTGGTAGTGGTGCCCTAGTCCTAACATTTCCCATTAGGGCATACTTCCTAACACTATTGAAACCAGACTTTGAGAAGAAACTCACTTCTCCACTTCTGTGGGTGTGTGGAGGCTGTGTAAACTTAAGGCCTCTGAAGCTGAGAAAACCCATTTTATTATTAGCAGCTATCAGGGAAAGCTTCTTCGCATCAATTCTGAGAGTCACAGCCAGCAATGACCAGTTCTCCTCCACTTCCATTGAGTGAGATGTTGCAGTTTGTGTTGCAGCTCTTAATGTGAGCTGTGCCCTCTAATATTGCTGTAGACTCCAGCAGCTCACTGCCAACTTCTTTCCAGGTTCTTGTCACAAAAATATGAAGAATGAAATTCATGGTCCAACAGAAGGCAAGAGTGAAAGGAATAGAATTTATTCATGTCTAAAGAATCTAATCAAACTCTTGCAAAAGCAAGTCAGGATCTTATAGTAGGTTCCAACCTGTATGTGCTAGTCTTAGGGTTTACATAGCACGTGGGTCAACGCTACTAGTCTAAACTTACCAAACTTATGCTGATCAGGGTTTGGAGAAATACTAATGCTATTGGTTAACCATTGAGTCTCAACTTTCATTTGGGTCTGCTGCAGTTTTCTGTTCTCACTTTTGGCCAGGAAATTGGAGGTTGAGTTTGTTGGATCAGGGATGCTCAGGTGGTCAGGGCCACAGCACTGTGTGGAACCAGCTGGTGTACACACTGGACCTGAACCAGCTGGTTTCCACACTGGACCAGAACCAGACCAAGCCTCTGTAGTACAACAGATCATGTCCTGGCTCACCTTGGCCCTGGCTTGCCATGCCTCAGGTGTACACTAGCATGGCAGGCTCTGCATGGCTGCCGCCTGTGCTCACTGCCTGTGCTCCAGCCCTAATAGGCCATCATTTCACAGCTTCAGGAAAAGGACTTGGCATAACCACCACACTGGAGATCAAGTTTCCAATGTATAAACTTTGGGAAACACATTCAAATCACTTGCTTTTCCTATTTTTATTCAACATAGTAATGGAGCTAGACAAAGAAATTAGGTGGGAAAAAGAAAAAAATGTGCTCAAATAGGAAAAAAGAATAAAATTGTTTATATTCACAGAAGACATAATATTATATGTAAGAAATCCTAGGCATTTTATGTATACACACAAAAATGACAGAATTAATACATAGATTTAACAAAGTTTCAGCATACAAAATCAATACCAAAATTTATTAACATATCTATCCAATAAAAAAAAACCATCAATAACTAGAATTAAGGAAACAATTGCATTTACAATAACATTAAAATGAATACTATAAATAAACTTACTAAAGAGGTGAAACACTTGAACACTTAATACTATGAATCATTGCTAAAAAAATTTATATAACATACCAATAAATGGGAAAATCAACAGTACCCATGGATTAATACACTTAGTACCATTAAGATTCATGTACCCAAAGTTATTTACAGATTTAATATGATCCCTATCAAAATCCCACCAGTTTTTGAAGAAATAGAAAAATCAAGCCTAAAACTCATATAGAATTACAAGGAACACATAAAAGGAGAAACAATCCAGAAAAAGTATAATCACACTTCCTGGTTGTGAAATTTTTACAAATCTACAAGAATCAAAACAGTGTGATAATGCTATAAAGGTGGGCATATAGAAGAATGTACTTAGAGAGTCCAAAAGTAATCCCTCACATGTGTTCAAATGATTTTCAACAATGATGTCAAGACTACTCTGTAGTGAAAGTACAGTGTTTTTAAACAAATGCTAATTTTACCAAACTGGTTATCTATATGTAAAACAATGAAGTGGGCCAATCTTCTAAATTAAAGAAAAAATTGACTAAAAATCAATAAAACACCTAAATATAAGAAATAAAACTATAAAAATTGTAGAAGATTTTGAAGGTCTCCCCTTATGGTTTTTTTTTTTAAATATTTTTTTTTAGTTGTAGATGGACACAATGTCTTTATTTTATTGCTTTATATGTGTTGCTGAGGATCGAACCCAGGGCCCCACGCATGCGAGGCAAGCGCTCTACCGCTGAGCTACAATCCCAGCCCCTCCCCTTATGTTTTTTTAGATAGAAACAGAGGAACAGTTTCATATTTGGATTTGCCAATGCTTTTTGGCTGTGTCATCAAAAGCATAGGCAATACAGTAGAACAAACAAACAAAAAACAAGTAAATTGTACTATATCAACATTAAAATTTGTACATCAAAAAACACAATAAAGAATGGAAAAGTCAACCCCTATATGGGGAAATTATTCATAAATTATTAAGAGGTTGTGTTAGTCTGTTTATGCTGACATGACAAAATACCAAACACATAATGCCCTAAATAACAACACCATTTTTTCCCTTCATATATCAGGAGGGTGGAAGTCCCAGGTCAAGGTCTGGAAAGGCTAGTTTCTAGTGAAGAATTGCTTCCTGGCTTGCAGATGACCAACTTTTCTTTGTGTCCTCACATGTTAGAAAGAAAGAATTGGCAGGTGTCTCATCTTATAAGGACACTAAACAGTGGATTAGGGACCCATCCCATGACCTAATTCAACCTTTACCTCCATATATTCCCAACCTCCAAGTATAATAATATTAGGGTTAGTGTTTTAAAATGTGAATTTGGGGGGCACAATTTACTCCATAGAAAAGAATATTTAATATCCAGAACATGTAAAAAAAAAAGTCACAAGGTTTGTTGACAAAAAAGACAGCTTGATTAAAAAAGGCAAAATGACTTGAATAGATATTTCTCCAAAGAAGATATATAAATGGTTAATAGGCACTTGAAAAGATATTCAACAGTCACTATCTCAAGTATGAAAATAAAAATCAAAATTATAATGAGCCACACATTAGGATGGTGACACTCAAAAGTAAAAGAGAAAATAAGTAGAGACACAAATCTGAAAAAATAGGAATTATTTTTAACTCTTGGTGGGAATATAAAATGATGAAGTCATTGTATGCAGTATGGTAATTCCTCAAAAATATAAAAATACAATTAACATATCATCTAGAAATTCCAATTTTGAGAATATATCCCCCTAAAAATGAAAGCAGAAACTTGAAGTGATATCTCTACATTCATATTCATGGATGCAATATACAAAATAACCAAAAGATGGAAGTTAAGTAACTCAAGTGTCTATTGATAGACAAATGGATAAACAAAATGGAGTACATACATAAAAAAGAAAAAAAAAGAAGGAAATTTTGACACATGAAACAACATGGACGAGTCTTGAAAAAATTATGCTTGGTAAAATAAGTTAGTCATGAAATTATATGTATTGTATTATTTAAATTTTTAAGGTACTTTGAATACTCATATACATAGAGGCAAAAAAAGAATGAGTTTCCAGGAATTTAGGAAAAGGAATAGGGATGTTTTGTTTAATTGGTACAGATTTTAGGTTTGCAATATGAATTCTACTGGAGATGGCCTGTGGAGATGTTGTGAAATAATTTGAACATATTTAATGCCACAAAATTGTATTATTAAACAACAAGATATTAAATTTCATGTTATAAGAATTTTTCCATAAGTTAAAATAATACATAAATGTTCTGGGATAAATTTTAATATAGTTAATATTACTGACAAAATTAAATGGAATAGTTACTTTGAGACACAGTGTACATATGTACATATTTTACACATATGTAAAAATTGCATTACCAAGTTGAGTTTTTACCCAAAGGAGCCATCTGTTTTCAGACTTTAAAAATTGTGTGATTATTAGTTTATCCTCATATACACATGGGTTCAAAGCACAGCTTCCAAAGACAGGAGTTCACGATAAAAAACTAAACCAATTAGATGACAGAAGGTGCATATTAGATAACAGTTTTACAACCAAGGAAAGCTATTGAAATAACAAGATCTAGATGTTACCCTAAATTGAAACTTTTTTAAAAAATATTTATTTATTTTTTTAGTTGTAGGTGGACAGAATATCTTTATTTTATTTTTATGTGGTGCTGAACACAGTGCCTCATGCATGCTAGGCGAGCACGCTACCACTGCACCATAACCCCAGCCCCCCTAAATTGAAACTTATTCTATTCAGAAACCCCAAAATTGTATCTGCTATGTAATACTTCACCAAATGAAGAATTAATGCATAAATAGTTACATTGTTTCTGCATTCTGAAAGGAAAATTGACACCTGTGTAGATAATCTGTTTCCAATGGCATTAGAATGACAGCTGTGTAATGCAAGGATGTGGGAAATGCATTAATTCATCTTAAATCTTATACACAAGAATCGTTCTGGACAACTTTATCTTAAAGAGCATTATGGGAAAAATTAAAGCTAATTTACTTTTAAACTAACACTTTATATAGAGCAAGGGAAAATTAGAAAGTATGAAGGTCACAACCATAGTCCATAGGCGAGTAAAATTTTTCCAATCATTTACCTCTATTTCCAATTTCCAATTTGGAAACTAATGAATGAATATCTAGTAGTTTTTCTGAACAGAACTTCAGTTTGAATAGTTCTGTAATAATGTGTTAGTTTAAACATTACAAAATTGGTGTTGTATATTAAAAAATTAAGATTTACAATTGTATCCTATAGGTATATGGTAGATCACAAGAAATTCTCTGCTGCTAGAGTAGTTACCATGATTGGGCCAGAATAATATAAAAGCAAGGTTTTTGTGGGTTGTATGGGAAAATCAGAGGCTTTAAAGCTAAATGAACCTGGGGTGAAATCTCATCTCAATCATGTAGAATAATCTTTTTAAACCCAAGATTACTTGAGGTAGAGTTTTATTTGTATTGGTATAAGGATAGTATGATTTATGCTAGTTTCCTAACACAGTGACCAGGAAATAATAAGTACTTAATAAATGTAAATGACCTTTGGGTTTGAAAGAAAATTGGCAGCAGTGACACAATTTTATAACTCAGGCACTACTTTTTGCTGTGGTGACTGCTCTGTAAACTTGCTGACATGCCAAAAGAAAGTTACATATTGAGAAGAAATTCTGACCACTGCATAAATTAAACTCTTTCCTAGAAAAATGGCATATTCTTTGCTGGTCTGTACTAGGTTGATGTAGTATAGAAGTAGATTTATCCTTCAATTATAATTATTGATAAATAATTTATGTAACCCATTTAAACTTTCTCTTTTCTTAATTATGAAAGGACAATCTAAATCCCTGACAAGTGACACATTCTGCTTTCTACTGGAATCTGTGCTCCCAAAATTATAATTTTAAGACCTCAAACACATCTTTGCTTTGCACTTCCTCAAACCCTGTTTGAATGAAAATAGTTTTGTTTTCATTATAATTTTAATGAGGGTTCAGAAAACCCTGAGAGGGCCCAGAAACAACCTGGTGTAGTATGAATGATTGTAATTCTTTCTTGTGGTTTGCCACATTCTACTTCCTTTCTAGTTTGTCACTTTACCCCAAGTGTTTGCAGTAGCTCATCTTGGTGTCACAGTCTATTTTTGTTTGTTTGTTCATTTGTTTTGCCCCATATTTTAATTTTCAAAGTAGCCTGATGAATTTAACTTTTTCATCATTACTTATCGATCATCTAATTTGGGCTTCAAACCACATTACATTTATAAATATAGAGACATAGAATCTCATACATAACAATCAATTGGTGAACGTAGTCAAGAATAACTATTTCAATGTAACATCATATGAAGAGTGGATATTAGAAAGTCTCAGAGAAAGAATATAATGGAAAGATATATTTGACATATTGTTGCATATTGCAAGGAATAGTAAGTCAAAAGTTATTTCTGAAAGGAAAGCCAGCAAGCTCTTTTTCTTTTAAACTAAAAAGGAGAAAGGAAAAATGACTCCTTAGAAGAAACAAAATTATTATCACATTACATCTGGAAAAAGAGATCAATGTTGGTTGAGACTAGAAAGCTAAACAATTCTAAGGAGAGGAAGTTTCATTACAAGTATAACCAGTATAGAGGCTAATATTCATCAATAAGTCAATGGGAAGCCACTAAAGTGTTTTAAGCAGACAAGTAGCAAAATAAGACTTGTAAATTAAAAAAAGAAAAGTTGTGGTAGTAGTTTGGAAAATGAGTTGAAAAGGTGAAAATAAATCAGGAAAGACAGGAGACCTTGACAATAGCATAGCATACATAGGTTAGCTATTTTAAAGACCTTAAC
>PVHX01023323.1:0-26046 GCA_004024805.1 Geosciurus inauris
ACCTTCACCCACGCAGCAGGTAGGGAGGTGTGGCCTGAACAATGGCCCAGCAGGTTTTTATAGGGGGAGGGGACAGGTGGTAGCAGTGGACATGATGTATGCACAGCATCATTATACAAGCACCAATTACAATCGCACAGCACCTATGGTGACAATAGTGACCATTCAGAATCTGGGGGGTGTTCATTACATTTGGTGGCTAAATTTGATTGGCTAATTTGTACAAAGTAACTATAGTCTCCTAGACCCTGACTCAGACCCCAGGAATGCCAGGTGTATAATTTTTAACCTTTGATTGGCTGCTCTGAGGATGGTCTGAGAGTGGCTTTAGCCTTGAACAATGTGTGGCTTTTCCTGGTATCTAAACTCAGGCCTACTAGTCTTTCTGGAGGGTCTGAAGCCTGTCATGGAGTTTATTTAGCTCACATCTTTCAAGTTCTGTCCCAGTTATGAGTTGGGCATGGCAGTCCTGACTCTGCTGAAGCCCTGCTGTGGATGGTTGGGCTGGGAGGAGAGGCCTGGAGCCTGCCTACCATCCTGGCTTTGAACTGAACTGGGTCTCTGAGGCCTCCTTCCTGGGCAAGGTGGATGGATTCCACAGGTGTGCTCCCTGGAGCTCCATGGCCCAGGTGTCTTGAGGGTGCGGGTAGGGGAGTGCAGGTGGTAGGGCTGGCTGGGGAGAAGGTTATCACCAGGCTTCTCATCCTGTGCTCCCTATGGGATTGCAGCCTTCTCCTTCCTGCTCTCTGGGGTCACTGCATCCCCCAAATCCTGCTGACTCCCAACCCCATGAGCAGAGAAGGGCTCTTGCCGAAGAGCTGCCCAAGGACTGATGTACAGGAGTCTGGCTTGCCAGTGGGCCTCCCCTGCTGGCCGCCCCTCCCCTCCTCCACCTTCCTTTTTCAGGAGGCAGCTAGGGCTGGATTCCACTCTTAGGTTGTAGAGGGATAGTCCCCTGCCCTCTAGTGGCAGGACTGTCCCAGTTAGGCCCAGGAGGACCAGGTTACCTGTATGGGGGCCTGGGTGGGCCTCTCGTGGCAGTGGAGCCCTCGAGGGTCCCAGGGTAGGTAGGGACCCTGCTTCCCAGTCTTTGCCCCAGGTGAAGGAGGTCTTGGGGTTTGGGTCCTGAAGTTCTGCTGCCAGCGCTGGGCTCAGTCTCTTTTTGAGGGCCTATAGGTCTCCCAGCCCGACCCCATCAATCTGTCTTCACTGGGCTGGGGCAGCCTGGCTCCAGAACATCGGAGAGGCACGCCAAGGCAAGCATTTAAGCAGAGTTTATTTAAAAGGGGCGACACAGACTTCTCCCGGGAGGGAGAAGGGGCCATAGCTGGTATCCTGGTATCCCAACCAGGGCAGGGAGCTCCAAAGCACAGTGGGCCCTGCCACCTTGGATCCACTGCCTTTTTTTTTTTTAATTTTTAATTTTCATGTCACACTTTATTGTAGGTATCACGAAACATTGTGTTGTTCACCATTATTTAAATTATAATCATTGTTCCCACCACTGTGTTGTTAATGATTGATAAAGAGGTATATACGTTTCTATGTAAGCCATTCTTCACTACTTTAATTGAATTTCAACAGTTTCTCATTTGTAATCCAAAGTATGTTATTCAATGTATTTAAAAAATTATATATTTTTTATTCTAATTAGGTACACATGACAGCAGAATGCATTTTGATTCATTGTACACAAATGGAGCACAGCTTCTCACTTCTATAGTTGTACACGATGTAGAGTCGCACCATGTGTGCAGTCATACATGAACCTAGGGCACTGATGGCCATCTCATTCCACCATCTTTCTTGCCCCCCCCGTCCCCTCCCCTTCCCTCCATTCTCCCCGTGCCCCCTCCCCCATTACGGATCAGCATCCGCTCATCAGAAAACACCGCCTGTCTCTGACCTTGCAGCCGAGGGGCCGCAGGAGCCGGATCCCACACTGTGGAACGAGCCCGCCGAGCTGCCCTCGGGAGAAGGCCCCATAGAGAGTACCAGCCCCGGCCTGGAGCCTGCGGCCACCGCCGCACCGGCTCCCACCTCTGCACCCGGCCCAGAAGACAGCACGGCGCGGGAGCGGCTGGACCAGGGCGGCGGTACGAGCTCGGAACTTGGGGAAGGGCGCGGAGGGGAAGGGGAGCGGAGGGCAGGGCGCCCGGGCTGGGGCCGGGGCCGGGCGCTGACGCGGTCTCCGTCCTCCGCAGGCTCGCTGGGGCCCGGTGCCATCGCAGCCATCGTGATCGCCGCGCTGTTGGCCACCTGTGTGGTGCTGGCGCTGGTGGTCGTCGCGCTGAGAAAGTTTTCCACCTCCTGAAGCAAATAAAAGAGCGGCGTCCGCTCGCGGCGCAACTCGGCTGCGCTCCCCGTGCGCCCTGTGTGTGCGCGTGCGCCCGCGCGTGAGTGTGAGCACGAGGAAGTCTGCCGGGGTGCGCGCAGGCCCGCCCGCGTGTGCGGCGACGGGCGCTGGGCTCGAGGCGTGCGCGTGGGACGTGCGCGGGGGCCACATGCGCCGGCGCGTGCACGCGCAGGGCAGTGTGGTGCGTGGTGCTTGAGTGCAGGCGCCCTTAGCTCGCCAGAGGCTGGGCAGCTCTCCTGCTCCTGTCTGCGCAGCACCTTGGGCAAGTTCCCACACCTGCCCCCTTGCTGGGCTGGGAGGGACCTAGGCGAAGGGAAGGGGGAGGTCAGCAGGGCCGGATAGCCCTACGGAGCCTATGGGCGGGCGCAGCCCTGCTCCTAGTGACCCCGGGGGTGGTGGAGGGCTTTCAGGCTCCCAGCCAGAGGCCTGGCTGTTTTGGGTGCCGATGCCATTGTTTGACTTAGATTCTGACAGGGGTCCTATATTTGTTCACAGCCCCAGGCCCTCAGGGCCCTGGGGGACCCCTCTACTCCAGGAGTAGGGTAAGTCCAAGGGTGAAGCTGGGTGATATCGTGATATCGGCCCGTGGGCTCCGCGCCCCCCCCCCCCTTGGGGTTGCACTGTATTTAACTGGGACTTGGAGAGTCCCTTGGGCTGGCCTTTCCAAGCTGTCCTGATTGGAACCTGGGAGTGTGAATGATGACTGCCTGTCCATCCAGCCCCCACCCCCAAGGCACTTTGTCCATTGTCTTGCCGTCTGTCTTCCACACTTAGCAGAAAACAGCTTTGATCATTTTGAGAGATTCTACAGTGGGGGGCCTGCTCTGGGCACATAGGCAGGAGGCACAACTCTACCCGCCCCCTGGGGCTATGAGAGCTGGGCATGGAGGCAGCAGGTAGAAGCCATCCCTTGCTGGTGGTTTTGCAGCTGGAAGAGGCCTGGCAGGGGTGCTGGGAAGAAGCTGTTGCCCACCCCCCACCTTTTTTTTTCTTAACCATTTTCCCTCAAAACTGTTTTGGCCTCTGGCTTCCCTGAACCACCACGGGCACCTTTTCCTTCCAAGACCCATTCCTCCTGGATACTCCAGAGCCAGAACTGCACCCTCGCCACCGTCACACACTTGGGGGCAGACCCATAGAAGCCTGTAGAACAGCTTGAACCACAAGAGTCTCCCCAGAGCACATCATGGGTTCAAAGGTCTGCTTATAAAGGAGTGTTCTAAACCGACAGATTTTCATGGAACTGTTGAAATTATTTCATTCCACATGACCTTGAGTAGCCAAGACCCTCAATGGAGCAGATAATCCTACCCAATATACTGTTCCAAATTCAGAAAGCCTGGGTGATTGCCACCCTAGCTCATCCTCTCCCCCACTCTGGGGCTGTCCACTCATGGGGGGACTCTGGTGCAGGTGCTCCCAGTGGGGGTACATCAAGAGGCCCCAAGAGTAAGAGCTCTTTACTGGTCTCAGGGCCCTCTGCCCCCAGCTGGCCCACACTGCTGCAGGCAACACATGCTCCCAGCATGCGCAAAGGGTCTGAGGTCTCAGGAAGGCCAAGGACCCCACTGGCTCTAACTCCAAGGCCTGTTCTAGTGTAGAAGACACGTCCTGGCAGAGAATGCCTGGTCCCAGGTGCGTATGCCCTGGACACTAGGGGACAGAATCAGGGATGGGGATGAGGTTAGCCCCTGGTAACTGGTGGCTGCTGAAGCCTTGAAGAAGTATCCAAAGCCAGTGTTTGGGCCAGGTAGGGAGTTCCCTGCACTTGGGGACCACCTCAGTGCCCCTGCGATCCTTGCAAAGCTCTTCTCAATTCCATGCAGCCAAAGGATGGCCCCAGCTCAGACAGCTGCTTCCTTCTCTGGAGTCCTTCCACAGGGGAGGCTCAAATCCCCTTCCATTTGGAGACCTGACCCTGGCTGCTCTCCCCTCCCCTGGAAGCCTCCTCAGCTCCTCCTTTGGAACATGCCTCTCCTCCCCCACTGGCCTTGAAAGGTGCTCCACTCTCAGGGCCCAGAACCAAATTCCTCCTTCCTGTGTGCACCCAGGCAATAAAGAATAAACTTTCAAGCTGGGTGCAAGCCTGTAATCCCTACGCTTTGGGAGGCTGAGACAGGAGAATCGTGAGTTCAAAGCCAGCCTCAGCAATGGTAAGGCGCTAAGCAACTCAGTGAGACCCTGTCTGTGTCTAAACAAAACACAAAATAGGGCTGGGGTTGTGGCTCAGTGGTTGAGTGCCCTTGAGTTCAATCCCCGGTACTAAAAAAAAAAAAAGAAAGAAAAAAAAAAATAGACTTTCTTATATTTTATACATGATGCTTCTTTTAATGCAGCCAAAAAATGATATTTGCTTTTCTCAGAACCATAACCATACAGGATGCAGTGACCAATTCATTCCATAAAACACCTGGGCTCCTTAAGGGGCTAGAAGACACAAGTTACATCTAGCCCATCAAGGAGCCAGAGGCGACATGGGCCCTCAGCCAAGCTCTGGTAGGCCTGCCATGGAGCAGGGCCTGGCCGTGCAGCGGCAGAGGCGGCAGAGGCAGGGCAAGGGAGGACAGAGACGGCTGGCCTCGGTCCCACGAGTCGGAGACCACGGGCCACTCATCAAGCTCCGTCAGGCAGAGGTAGCCTGCGGTGTACCTGGTAGGATCTTAGGCTTCCAAGGTAGGGAAGGGCACGTGCAGTGCAGGGGATCACGACAGTCCTCACCCTCCGCCTGGCCCACCAGGGACACTGGGCTCAGGGAAGCTAGTGGTCCCTGGGCATGCCTCTCCCAACCCCGCTGAGGTACGAGACGGAGGCGTGTAAATACTGCTTGCAACACGGCTCCTTCACAAAGACCGGAGAGGCAGCTGCCTCCAGTCTGTGAGTGAATGAGGGGCCAGGACACTTGCACACTCACCGCACGGGCAGGGACCAGGGTGCACACTCGAGGCACCTCCTGTTGCACCCCTGGGGAGGTGCCAGCCTGTCCTTCCCCAGGGCCCTCCTCTGCCAGGGTCCCTGCCAGGCCTGCTCCCCCTGCCCCGCCTTGTACAGGCTGGTGCCTGGGCCAGGGGTCATTGCCGATTCCGGCTGCCCAGCTTCCTGCGGTCCTTGTTCTGGCTGCGCTGAGGATCATCCATCTTGTGGACACGGAAACATTCCTTGAGGTTCTGTGAGCGGATCTTGGGGTTCAGGATCTCCTCAGTCATGGTGCTGGGGAACCAGCCTCTCTCTTGGTCGTGTAGGCGCTCCCCAAAGATCCAGCCTGAGGAGGAGGGGCAGTGGGGTCAGGCACTCCACAGGGGCAGGGTGGGGCCTGGGTGGAGGCTCCCTCCAGCCAAGGCTTCTGTCTGTGTGGGGAGCGAAGCTGAGGGACTTGAGAATCCAGCTGGCCTTTCCCAGTGGCAGTAACCTGGCCCACCCTGCCTGAGTGCTCAGGTCAGGTTCACCCCATGAGCTGGGGAGAAGGTGGTGGATGCAGAGGACCAGGCTGCAGGCTCTCACACAGGACCCATGCTGACTGGAGCCCATTATGCAGCCCTCAGTCATCCCATAGTAGGCCAGGAGCCCCCCAAAGTGAGAGGCATCCAAGGGCCCCATTGGTGGTGGCTAACCAGTTGGTTACCTAGCCTGGACCTGGACATCACCTTATTGGTCAGTTCCTCCCAGAGCCTCAGCCTCCTGAAGGCCATGGTGGCCAGCTGAGGGTGGCCTCTGAGCTGGTGACACTTGAGTCGGTGTTCTGTCCACCCCCCATCCAAGACCTTTGCCGGGCCTGGAGGCATGTTCCCACTAGCCCTGGGGGGCCTGGGGCATGCTCTCTACAGGTCACCTTTGGGCGGGTGTGTCTTCAGTTGGTGAAGGACTCTGGAATGGGGCCCAGAAGGGAGCCTGAGTGGAGGAGGCCTCCCTGTAGATGGGCCTGGCTGCCTGGCCTGGACAGAGAAACAGGGAAAGGGGAGCTAGGCACAGCGGGCCATGCCTGTGATGCCAGCGACTGGGAGGCCGAGGCAGGAGAACAGCAAGTTCAAAGCCAGCTTCAGCAACTTAGCAAGAGTCTCAGTGACTTAGCGAGACCCTGTCTCAAAATTAAAATTTTAAAAGGGCTGGGGATGTGGCTCAGTGGTAGAGGGCCTCTGGGTTCAATGCTCAGTACTATAAATAACTAAATTAATTCAATAAAATTAAATTTTGCAGGGTCTGGGCAGGAACTTCATTTGGTGCTGGTGTCATCTGTGTGTGTGGGGGGGTGGGGTTCTGGCCCCCAGGGGGGCTCTGAGCTTGGGGGTCACAGGCTTCCCTGGAGGCCCAGGGGGGCGGGGTGTTCTGGTCACGCATCCTTCCACTGTGATGGAGGGCTGAAGTCAGGCCCATCCAAGGGCAGGGAGCCACAGGACCCCTGCTTGAGCTGGGCCTGCTGGGAGCGGGTGAAGTGGGACCTTACCACTCTGGGGGAGAAAAGTAGATACACTGAAAAAACCCCGTCTCTGCTCAAAGGACAGGCCCAAGGAAGCCAATCACCCATGTTCAGGCAGAATGTCCCAGGGAGCTCTGGCGCTGGCTGCGGGGCAGCAGAGCCATCTGTCCCAGCATGCGGGGCTGGGCCCCTGTTCCCCCTGGGGGGCCTCACCGTCTTCTGTCTTCTCCAGGATGTTCAGGATATCAGCCAGTTCCAGTGTCAACTCGTCGGGCTGCTGGGCCACATATGGGTGCACACACTGGACCTGGGGGCAGTCTGATGCAGGGGAGAGGGGGATGGCGGGTCCCTATCACTGCTCCACCCCTGCACCCAGGCAAGCAGTGGCTGACAGGGACAGCCCTGCAGCAGGTGGGTGGCTGAACCCCATCTGATAAAGGAGTGCGAACTCCCCAGCCATGGACAGGGTTCATCTGAGGGACAGGGTTTGCTGCCAGAGACAACACCCCCAACTAGCCAGGAGCTCTGGGAGAGAACACTGCACGAAGGGACCCACTGGCTATGAGGCAGTGCTCAGCTGAGGCTTCAGAAGGTACCCCATGCCCCTGGGTGCGGCCCTGGAGTTGATTTGGGGGTCTCAGGACAAGAGGCCACAACCAAGAGCAGCCGCTTTTCTGTGAGGCAGCTGGGCTTATGTGCCTTTGGATCCCATATGCTTTCCAGATAACCAGCAACACCCAAAGAGCTCTGCAGTTTGGGCCCAAATTCCTCCTGGTGTCCCCATGGTTCCTGTCACCTAAGACCCAGTGGCTGCCATCTTTATGTTAACCATCCAGCACTGGTGGGGTTGAAGCATTCTTGGTGGGGTGCTAAGCTGCGGCCCACGAGCGAGTCCAAAGCCCCTGCAGCAGCTGCTTGTCAGCTGGGGACTCACCCAATAGCCGGGATGTGAAGGAAACAAACTTGGTCCTCCTGTTGGGGGCCAGTGAGGTCATCCACCGCTTCATCTCACTCCTGGCACAGGGAAGAGGAGGTGCCCCAACCGCAGAGCAAGAGCAAGAGCAAACCCGCCCAGCGCGTGGCCTGAGCCTTCCCAGCAGGTTGTCACCCTGAGCCTGTGCCAGGGGAGCTCAGGGGGCGCTCCCCGAGGGGTTCATGTAAAAGGCCAGGCGGTAAGGGGGAGTCCTCCACAAGGCCCCACGAGTCACTTCCCAAAGTGCGTCTGCAGTGTCCCAGGGAAGCTGTGGTTTGTCAGCGGCAGCAGGGTGGGGAGGGTTAATGTGACCCCCCCTCCCCGGCCCTGGGGACCCTGGTGACCCTGGTGGGAGTGTAGAGGCAGCTGCAGAGAGAGCTGGCTGGTGAGTGGCCAGGAGGGGACACGGCTCAAAGAGCGTCCCTCCCACATGGATCTCGTGGGTCTTGTGAGAGCTCTGGGCTGTGGGGCAGCTGCCCAGGCAGCTCAGAGCGGAGAGATGGACAGGGAGAGGCAGCGGGAGGAAGAGGGCGGCTCCCTGGTCAGCTACCCCCAGCTCACAAGCCGGCCTGAGTGTGAAGCCGCAGGAGGGTGCACACCTGCACACTGGTGCGGCTGCCCAACAGCCCCACACCGGGAGCTGCGGCCCGGGGAGACCCTCCCCCAGGGTGGCCTCCCACGTGTGTGGAGCCTCATTCTTCCTAGCAGCATGGCTGAGAGGGGCCGCATGGGTGTCACGCATGGGGCCTGCGGCATGGCACTCACTGAGAGGACGCCTTCAGCATGTAGGTGGCCTCGCGGTCATCTGCGTTCTCCAGCAGCCGCAGGATGAACACGTTGGCCAGCGTCTGGCCCTGGTCCTCCAGCTCCTCCACGCGCAGCAGGCCGCGGGAGGCTGCGTCAAACACCTGGTACTTGTCTCTAGGGACCGAGGGGGCCGGTGGGCATGTCAGTCCAGGCAGGACAGGCCACACAGCCCAGCCTCCTCACCCCCTCGGCAAGCCCCTGCATGCCTGTCCCCAGGAGCTCCCGGCCATGGCGTTCCCTGGTGCCAGACACTCATAGGAGTGAAACCCTCCTCACAGGAGGGGAAACTGAGGCTCCTGCAGGCTAAGTGAAGACCCACCTGGACAGCGGTAGGGCAAATCTCCAAACCTGACCCCAAGCCCAGTCTCAAGCCTCCACCTGCCCGGTTCCCGGGACCACAGTCAGAGCCAGGCTCATCCTGCCCCGTGCCCAGCAGCACCCGCTCACCCAGGGATCTGGCGGCAGATCACCAGCAGATCGTTGAAGAGGAAGAGGTAAATTTCTCGGAAGAGCTTCTTGGTCCGCAGGGTGCGGGACGTCTTGGGGCCTGACATCTGCTGAAGCTCACCCTGCTTCAGCAGCCAGCGGGAGTGCGAGATGATGGGCACCGACTAGGAGGGGCAGCAGGGTCAGGGCTGGACCCTCTTGCCTGCCTGGCCCCCAGCAACGTGACCAGGCGACACTAGAGTGACAGCGGAGGGTGGCCAGGCCTGGCCAGATGCAGGGAAACAGCAGCAGGTGTGAGCGTGCATGTGAATGTGTGTTAGGCTGTGTATGTACCCACACATGGGCTTCTAGGGCGTGGGTTTGTGCCTGTGTTGTGTGTGCTGTGTGTGTACCATGCATGCACCGCCTTGTATACCCTGCGTGTGTGAGCATGTGGGTGCCGTGTGTATACTGAGTGTGAGCAAGTGTGTGCTGCCGTGTGTGTGATCAGCCTCTCAGCAGGCTCAGCCTGTTCGATGCTGACAGGGTGGCCAAGTTCACAAGGAAGAGGAAAGAGCTACCAAAGATGTGAGGAGGGCGGGCCGTTGGGGCAGTGCTCGCCCTGGCTGTGTGGCTCAGGGTGGAGTGGAGCCCCAGCGGTCCGCCCAGAAAATACCTCACCAGCCCCACACGGCTCAGCAGGCCAGCTCTGGGACCCTTGGTGGGCGCTGTGTGCCAGGCGCCTGTTACCAGAAACGTAGGCCCCAGGGGCCCTCGGGGCTTGAGTAATGGCTGAAGTTTTATGTAAAGTTTGGGGAGAAGGTTGATAACCTGAAAATCCTCAGACGTGAGAATCCCGAAGCAGTCCCTGTCACCATGAACTGACTGCTCAGGTCCCATGGTGAGTAACTGAGAGTGGGCTTCAGGTTGGCAGGCAGCGCCGGGGCCTAGACTCGGCTCTCGGAAGGCGAGTCCGGACCACGGGCTAGGGCATGAACACTGGCATCCGCGGCGCCGGGGAGGCGGGCACAGGCTGACTCCCACCCCAGGCTCACCTTGATCTTGAACTCCATCTTCTTCTGGATGCTGATCATCTGCTCTGTGCGGCTCATTTTCCTGACCCCCTCATTGCATGCTTTCACCACCTGGGATAAGAGAGGCTGCCTCAGGCCAGCACCCCTTCCCCACTGTCCCCAGCCACACTCCTTTAGGTATGTGAAAACCTGAGAGTCTGGTGGCCTTTAGTGCCTTGTTCCCAGAGTGATAATGAGCCACAGTGCAGGCTGGGCTGGAAGACGCACCAGAGCTCCCTGTCGGCCTCTCGCCCACGGAGGGTGCACATGCGACCCCTCGGCCCCCAGCAAGAGGCCAGGGCCATGGCACCGCCAGGACCTCACAGCCAGGACCTCAGGGCCTCGTTCTGAAGGAACAAAGCTCTGCGCTGGCTCATGGGGCCAGGGCGGTGGCAGGCTGCAGGCACAAAGCTGAAGTACCCGTGGGGGATCCTGGGGGGCTCCCTGAGGATGAGATGCGTCCATCACGTGGGACTGACTGAGATGATTACAGAACACCCACGTGACAGCCCCACGGAACCACAAACAAGGCCACAAACTCTGCACATACTAAACTGGACGGGAGTTTGGAAACTAAATGGGAGTTTGGAAACTAAACCCACTTTGGCAAAGAAAGCATGTGCGCGTGCATGTGCAGGGTGTTTGAGGGCCTGGTGTCCTGCTGGAAGTTGGGTACAGGATGGCCAGGCACCTTTGTGCTCTTCCTTTTGCTTATGAGCATCTTCTGAATTTTCTTGTATTTTCATCAATTACTTTTATAAATTAAGGAAAAAACCCCTTTATTTTAAAAAAGAGAGCTATGAAAAACAGTATGCCTTTCATCAAAAGCAAAAGGGAAATGAAAGCAGAAAAGAACCTATTTGGAAGTGTCCCCCGGCCCGGAGCTGACTGCAGGAGACCCCTCTGGGGCATCTGGCCTTTGACAGGACCCGCCTCCTGCAGCCCAGTGAGGCTGCTCCAGTGAGGCTGGCTCGGAGGCACAGGGATCAGGTGCACATGGGAGGCTCTGCTTCTGGGGGACGGGGGCTCTGACAGGTGCTGCCCAGCTGGCAGGCCTCTGAGCCCCACTGACCAGCCCCTTGGCGGCTCCAGCCTGGCCCTGAGGATCAGGAGGAGTACTGCCCTTGCCAGTGATAAAGGGGGCAACTGCCGGCGGGTTTCGGTGGCCTCTGCCTGGGTGAAGGACACAGGAGCAGCCTAACAGGCAAACGATTACCCCGAGCTAAGAAGTCCTGACATGCACAGAACCGCCTCACACGTCCACGGAAGGTGGACTCCTTTCACTAAGTTCTGCCCCTGGGTGACAAAGTCGAAAGGACTTCCCCACTCCACTGTCAACAGAGCTGTCCCACACAGCAGCCCCAAACTGGCTCTCAGCTGCGGTGATCCAGCAGCTCAGCACACAGGACAGAGCCCAGGAGTGCTCCAGGACGCAGACCAGATGGTGCCGCTGACCCCTCCCGCATCGCTGCCTAGGGGTCCTCCCTCTCTGAGGATCAGGAGAGGGCTCTCCACTCACCCACAGGGGAGTCCAGAGCTCTGGGCAGCCCCCGTAAATCCTCCCAAGAGACACAAGCAGGGGATGAGTTTTGCGGGATGGGGAAGGAAGTGTGGAGGGACAGGTTGGGACAAAGAGCTTGTGTGCATACAAGAATAGGAACAGCCTCCACACACCCCGCCAGAGGGACAAGAGATTGCTTCTGACTTGAGGAAAGAGGCAAAGACAAGCGTGGGGTCTGTATGGGCCCTAGATACTTGCCATGTGCAACACCGGGCAGCTGGCAGAGGCCTGGGGCCTGGGATGGTGGCGATGGTGGCACAATTGGTAACATGATGGTAACAAGTGATCCCCAATGCCCTGTGGCTGCCCCGACACCCACCATGAACAAATTAATGGAGGAGGGTGGTAAGGGGGTCTCGAGGGCAGGAAGCTGTGCTCAGGCACCTTTGGGTCCATCTGGTGATTTGTCTTGATTGCAAAAGTAAATCTTTAAATGAAGGGCATGTTCTAAAGAGAGGAGGGGGCCTAGGTGGGAGTGTGGCCTAGGTGGGGAAAGTGGCTGGCTGGGACACCGCAAGGAGGAAGGACTCACCATCTCCAGTTCTCTGTGGGCATCCAGGGCGGTCCCTTCACGCTCGGAGCTCTCCTCCACCCTCTTCAGAATGTTCTGCCAGCAGGGACAGGCTGTGTCACCTTTCCTGGTTTTGACCTCCCCTCCCCCTTTTCCCAGGGGGTGGCTGCCTCCTGCCAAGCCAGCCCAGGGCCTCTGTGTCCCTGACACACACACAGCCCTCCATGTGATAGGGTGGAGGCTCTGGCCCAGGCCCGAGTATCCCCATCCCAAGTCTTTTCAGGGGTAGGATAACCACAGCCCCTGTCCCTGATGGGCACCAAATGCCTGCGGGGGACCTGTGGCTCCCTCCCCATCCCTTGATTATTGTGGAGACCTGGTCCTGAGGCCCCATCAGTAAACAAGTGTCTTTTTGCCAGTTCAATTTTCTTCTGTTAACAGTCGCGCTCACAGTGTTCCCCCTGTGCTTTGGGGTCCTGCTCGATTTCCGCCTGGCAATCCTTACTGTGCCTGTGGTTTCTGTGCCCACCTGCTTTTGTCCCATGAGGTTTGGGTGTCTGGGCTCCACCTCCCAGTCCTCCTGGCTATTGTGCCACGGCTGCACCTAATGCCTCCGGTGGCCCCGGTGTCAGCCCTATCCCTCTCCTCTGCCCCTACTTGCCCTTCTCTCCCAGCAGCCAAGCCAGAGACCTGTGGGCTATCCCAGGTGCCTTTGACTCCTTCCTCACCAATGGCTGGTCACAAACTGTCATTAGCCTTTTCCCACACCCCAGATCTAGCTCCCAGCTGGCCAGTGCCGTTCGGCTGTCTTTTCTCATTAGAGCAAAAGTTCCATTTGACCAGGTCACATTGGTGGCCTCAAATGGAGGACAGTGTCAGTCCTTTGGCTGCTGCATGCTCATCTCAGTATGTCCCCGGGTACCCCAGTGCTGTGACCTGCAGTTCCAGGTGGACCTCACCCTCAAACACACTTCCTCTGAGCCCTTCCCGGAGGCCCCTCCATTCCCCTGCCCTCCTACCACAGCCTCTCAGGGGGGGTTCAATCTTTGGTTTTCATCCCACATAACTTAAGGTCTTTATATATCCATGTATGCTCTTTTCCTACAAAATGACTTCCAAATTGTTTGCTCTGCATACCTAGAAACTGTTACTATCTTCTGTTTCAGTTTTTCTCCGTTAAAAACATCTCACTCGTACCTCCTTTATTCCATAGTGTCTTGGGTTCGCTCAGCCGCAGGCTCCCTCTCTAAGGCCTGCCTCCTGTGCTTCTGAGCTGAGCCTCCCCGGGCCTCCCCCTGGGCCTCCTCCAGGGCTTCCTCCGCTCTTCTGAGCCAGCTGCCCCATGGTCCCCCCACCGCCTGACCTCTGACCTTCCACAGCTGTGTTTCAGGACATCATCTCAAAGCCCAGCGAGACTCACATGGCCCTTTCACCTGCTCAGCTGCCAGCGCTTCCTGAGGCTCAGGGAAGGCCAGCTGCTGTCCTGGCCCCGGGCCGCCCTCTCCAGGCTCTGTGGCTGCGCCCCTCTTGGTTCCTCCCTCCCTCCTGGTTGCTCTCTCTCAAGCAGGTGGGGGATCGTCCCACGGCCTGGTCTCGCCCCTTCTCTCCATCCTGGGTGGTCTCTTCTACTAAATACCACCAGGACACCCACAGCACCCGCCCCGACCTCTCCCTCTAACCTGAAAGTGGCTCTTCAGCTGCTCAAGGTCATGTCCAACCCCACTAGTTCCAGCCCAACCCTGACTCCTCCCCTCCTGGCTTCCCTGGGGGACACCAGCTACTCAGGCTAACAGGGAAGAGAAGTCACTCCTGGGTCGTTGTCCTCCTCCCTTTGCCACTGATTTCAGCTCACTGAGTCCCCTGCAGGGCCCTAGGGCTCACTCCACCCCCAGGTCCAGTGTTAACTCCTCTCGCCCTGCACCTCTCCCCCTCCCGTCCTTACTCCGCAGCTGCCAGTGAGCCCCGAAAAACATCTGTCAGGTCAAGTGAGGACCACACAGAGGATGGAGCCCACGGCCCCTCACTCTGCCTCTGCCACATCTCCACTGTTCTGTGGATCCTGTTGCCCCAGGGCCTTTGTGTGTCCAGTCCCCCCTACATAGAATGCTCCTTCCTCCAGATGGCCACCTGGCCAGCTCCTCCCAAGCCAAGACTCAGCTTGAATGTCACTTGTCTTTCTTTGGCCCCACCCCAACTGGCAGTGGCAGGGAGTCACCTATATTCCGTGACCCCATTAATTGTTCTTATGGTCACAACCACTTCCTGGTTGTGTGTGTGTGTGTGTTGGTCTTTCCAGCTGAGCCCCCACGGCTCAGGGAGATGCTTGGCACACAGTAGGAGCTTAATTAATACTTGTGGAACAAACGGACTCCCTAGAAAGCCAACAGAACTCTGGGGTAACCAAAGGGAACTGTGTGGTGCAAGGGACGCCTGCAGAGCCCAGTGGGCGTGGGCGGGGCGGCAGCACCTGCACCAGCAGCTTGAGGCGCGTGATCCTCTGGAAGGGCAGGATGAGGAAGGAGGAGAAGGGCAGGCCTCGGCACTTGGGGTCCAGCTCCAGCTGCGCAATCAGCTCCCGGAACGCTGCCTTCTCCTGGCTGGGGACACAGACACACAGGTGCAAACTGAGATGCTTCCTCCCCATTGACAGCCTCCTAGGGATCAGAGGGCTCACGGGCATGGGAAACGTGTCGAGTTCTCTCTCTCTCTGTCTCTTTTTTAATGGGAAATAAACTGTTCATGCACAAATCAAATAACAATAGTGACTTCACAGGCCCAGCCATGAAGTCTTTGCAAAATATGTCGCGTGTGGGAGGGCAAGAATTCTTTGTGTGGCCAAGTCTGTGAATCAGACACACAATTAGACGATTTCACTCAGCAGGACACTGTGGCAAGGTAAACCCACGTAGTGACAGGGGCAGGCAGCAGGCTCAGATCACCTGCCAGGAGCGCCTGAGCTGTTTCTGACAGGCAGGCCGGGCACAGCACTGAGAAGGACCTGGGGAGGCTGTGGGAGCTGACCTCAGGCCCGGCGGCACGTGCCGGGATGGCGGTGCTCTGCCTGCTGCTGCTGGGCCAGACGATATGCACTCATGTGGCTCAGGGAAGGGCCACACCCAGGGACTCCTGGGCCCTGCGGGGCATGTGCACCTATCTGCTGGATGCTTGTCTTCTCAATGCCTGACCTCAGAAACAGCGTCCCGAGTCCCTCCAGTTCCAATTCCCCAACACCTGAGCACCTGGATACTCAAATCTCCAAATTCCCTCGTGTAACCATAGGGTTCGGCAGAAAGGCCAGCCAAGGGTGACCCTCAGACACTACGTGGAGATCAAGCATACACATGAACCCATTCTTGTCATACCGTCTGAAAGGAGCTGAGAGGCCACAGGGGCAACTCTCTGGTCACCAGCTCTTGTCTCGGGAGCTGCCCTCTCTCCAAGGACTGATGACCACAAGACCAGTGTGGCCTGGCAGCTGCCGCCAAGCAAGCTTGCAAGCTCTCTCAGTGTGCGAGGACCTCTCTGTCCTAATAAAACCCTGGCCTTCCCTTTGTTCTCAGGACAAACCAGAGGCCACCTCAGCCTGTCGTGTGTCCCAGCCTGCAGTCTTATGCTTCCTTCTCAAGTAAAGGTTTCTGGGAAGTTCTGCTTTTCTCTGACGTGGAAGGTCACCATTTGGAAAGTGCTTCGATGTTTTTGAGTGGAGCCGAGTGCCCTCCTGGCTACCCCATACCTTAAGTGTGACCAGTGCAAAAACTCATCAAAGGCAAGGTGACAGAAAAATTATCTTGTCAACTGAAATCTTGAAGAGAGTTGAAATGGTGGATTAGCATCAAGCCACGGGCACTGCCAGGGAACCTGCCCTTGGCCTTCTTGCTAGTTCAAACCCCCTTTTCAATCTCTTGGCCTTCTTGGCCTCCCCCTATTTCCTGGGTGCACAAGGCTCTGCTCAGCGGTCCAGGACAGCTCTGGGGCGACTACAACTGACTTCCTTCAAGTCCAGTAGGGTAAGACTCTGGGAATGTGCCAGGTCGGGATGCTGTCACCAGTCTGGTCCACCTCGGTGGCCCCTGGGACCAGGGAGAGCAGGAGTGGGGGAGCAGGGGACACTCACAGCAGCTGCTTGTAGGTTCTCTCCTGGTAGGTCTGGTTGCTCACGTAGGTGATGTAGACAGAGAAGTGGTTGGCCGCGTAGTGGTACACGATGTCGCACACGTCGGAGATGACGATGTTCTCCTCCATCCGGTGCTCCAGCTCCAGGAGAAACCTGCAAGGGGCAGTGGCTGGGCTGAGGGCGCCGGGCCAGCAGGCTCAGGACACGCCCTGGCTGGGACAGCACAGTGTGCAGGCCCGGGAGATTGGCCCGGAATCTGCATACTGGCGGCACGTGAGGGCACATCTGATTTGGATGGACAATAGCATCAGGAGTAGCGAGACACCTCATCTCTATCTCAGGGACAGACTGCTGTGTTTGCAGAGGGAGTAAAATAACCATGAGGACTTGCTTTGGGATGGCCCCGTGGGGGTGGTCAGGGTGGGGACGGGGGAACCTAGACTGCCCCTGTGCTGCCCATCACTGCTGAAGCTGGGGGCTGCTGCACAGGGCTCATTATACGAGTGTCTTTACTTTCGCATGTCTGGATTTCCCACAGTAAAACAGGAATCAGCACATAGATGAGAGGTGCAGCGGCCAAGGTGTCTCGCAGGCTGCATATGCCTCAGTGAGCCACTGTGTCCAGAGCCATCCAGACGGGCTGCCCCAGGGAGGTGGAGGGGCTAATGCGAAGGCAGGTGTCTGTGCAGAGGGCCACGTGTAATGTGGCATGCCCTGGGCTCACACCTGAGTGCAGGCACTGGCCAGCTCTTCCCCATGTGGCCTTTAGTGGCCAAGCTACACAGGCCACAGTGAGGTGGTGAGTGGCTTTTGACCTGATGATATGCCAGGAGTTCATTTCTTCTTTGAGAGAATCAATGGATGTCTCTTCTTCCCCCATCAATTCACCCAGACTTCAGCTAGGCCCAGCCGTAAGCTCAGTTCCCAAAACCTCTTTCCCCAACTTCGGCACACACCATCTAAGAGGACGGGGAGCCTGAGACCGGGCTACGCTCTGCACCCTGCAGACGTCTTGGCCCGCTGGCCCTGAGCTGGGGCTCTGTAACCGCAGGAGGGTGAACTGCTCAGGGGGACACCTCCACCGGCCATGGGACTGGCCGAGGACATGCCTGAGGGATGGGTTGCAGTGGACAACTGCGTTTTCTATGCATGAGAGCCCCACTCAACAGGGTGGGGGTCCTCCAGGCCACGGCTCCATGGAGACCTCACGGTGCGTGGTTGATAGGAAGGGACCTGGGACACACACCGGCCACCCTGTTGGCAGGGGAGGTGGATCTAGGATTTACATCATTCGCAATTATATTGCATTATGGAAAATTCCAAACAATCAAAAGCAGAAGAGCAGAGCAGCCCGCGGGATAAGCATTGCCACAGCTGCAGCCGCACCAGACGGGCCCGGCTCTCACCGCTCGCTCACGGCCAGGACGTCCAGGACGTTGGAGAAGAGGATGTGAGCCTCTGACGGGTGCAGGATCTTCTTCAGCCGCTCGTTCTCCATGAAGTGGGACACCAGCAGGTTCAGGCTTTTGTAGTAGGAGGCCTCGGAGGTGACCAGCTCGAACATGGCCTGTGTCAGGGGAGGTGGGGACACAACACAGGAGACCCTGCGGTCACTGCCTTGATTCCAGGGAGGCCCAACTGTGTTCTCAGGCTCAGAGGCACAGAGAGGCCCAGCCAGCTGTGAGGGCGGTGCCGCAGGTTGCTCCCCACACTGGTCTGGGACAGCAACAGTGCCATCTGTCCCGAGGATACAAGTAGTCCCTGTGCAAGAGGGCACAGTGTCCTACCCTTTGAAAGCATGCTCTCAACGACCCTTCCTTTGCCATGTGGACAGTGGGGGACAAGCTAAGGTCCAGGACATGGTGATGGGATAAGCACATGAGGTCAGCCACAGGACAGAGCCAGAAGCTGCAAAGGTCCCCGTGTGAGTTTACTGGCAGAGTCAGGAGGAAAGTCGGCAGGTGGAGGTTCCCTGTCTCCACACGCGCAGAAAAACATCTAGAAGGAAATAGGCCACCATGAAACAACTGGCAACAGCAGGGAGAGTTTGGGGTGACTGTTTTCTTTTTACTTTTTAAATTTTCTGAAAATTAGAAAATAAGCCTATATTATTGCTTTTAAGGTTGAATTTTATAATGTAATAAATAATGCAATCTTCATTTTGAAAAAGAAATCCATAATCTAGTAAGCTTTTCTGAGGCCTTTCTTCTCCATCTCTGAGTGTGTGTATGTGCACATGTGTGTATGTGTGCATGTGTACATGTTTGTGCACGTGTGTGCGTGTATTTATTTATTCTTCATCAACTGAAGCTCTGAACACAACCAAACTAATGGAAGCTCTGTCCTCCCAAGTGCCGCTCTGCGAGGCAGCCCTGGCCTGTCTGCCTTCCATGCTTGCAAATGACCTCAGTGGCCCTTCCTGAGGCCGGCAGCACCTTCCACCTTCCTCTCCCCATCCACTGTTTATTGGCCTAGGGTGGCTTGGGTCCCCGGAGGGAGAGTGTCGTGGGTTGAATTGTGCCCCCACCCTGGGGCTGTGCCCATGTTTTAGTCCTCAGAGCCTGTGAATGTGACCTTGTTTTGAAAAAGGGTCTTTGCAGAAGTAAATGAGTTGGGGATATCAAGGGGAGGCTGCCTGGATTTAGGGTGGCCCTAAGCCTGATGCCAGGTGTGTCCACGAGGGAGCAACAGACGTGACAAATACACAGGGGAGGGGGGCAAGGCTGGGGTGCGACCCCATCGAGGGGTGCCTGGAGTCGCTGGAACTGCAAGAGCAGGGACTCTCCCCCAGAGCTGGGGAGGGAGCATGGCCCTGCACAAACCCCACCGTCAGGCCTCTGGTGTCCATATCTGTGGGCGAATATGTCTTGGTCTCTCTGCCACCCAGGCTGTGGTGATTTGGCATGGAAGTCCTTGGAAAGCAGCCCAGCTGGGCAGAGGAGGATGGACCAATAGCCACACTGCGTGATGGCAGGGGCTCTGGCCCCTCCTGGGTCCAGCAAGCTCCACATCCAGGGGCCAGGAAGGAGGCAGGGAGAACACACAGGCTCTGGGGAGAAGGGCCTTTGTACAGCTGTCCTATTCAATCCCCAATGTCCTCCAGGACGGAAGTGCAGAAGCTCCTGCTTCACCAGAAGCAATCAGGAGCAAAGAGCTGAAGCAATGTCCCTAAAGTCACACACCTCCGCAGTCGAAGAGTGGACACACAACTGTGGGTTTTCCACATTCTGGGCTCTGCACAGCCCCGGCCATGATGGGCTGTAGCCGGGCAGGGGTAAGCCAGGCAGGAGTGAGCTGGGCGCCTGCAGCAGGGCAGGGATGAGCCGGGCGCCTGGGGCAGGGCAGGGGTGAGCCGGGTGTCTGCAGTCACTTGCAGCTCTGCTAACAGCCTACCCAGCAAGGCACTTTAAGATGAGGAACAAATTTGTAAGTTGGGGATGTCCTGAAGGGCAGACCTGCCCAGCAACCAAGTCAACAGCGACGTCCTCTAGGGTTGAGCCACCAATCACAGGCTCTGGGCTACCAGGTTGCCTTGACTTGAGACAATGACAGTGAGAGCCAAGACGCTGACCTGATTAGTGGCCTTTCCATCCCATCCTTGCACCACACCTACCTCGGCCAACTAAAAATAAGCATCCACACAAAGCACATGGCCCTGGGCTCCTGAGTGGCCGAACTACAGCCCCAGCACTGACCCCCAACTAGCCTTTGGCTGCTCCATCTGCCCCCACCCAGCCTGGCACAAGGGAGGCCACTCATGAGAAGGTTCCTGGAAGCTTCTCGGCTACAGATGCTGTTAGGAACTCACTTTCCGGCTGCTCAATTTAAGTTTCTCAAGACAGTGTCAAGCCTTTGCAGCTCCCCAGCTCCAAGCACATATAACTAGCGACGCTGATACAGAGCATCACAGGTACAGGGCAGGGGGCACTGAGCCCAAACCACAGCAGCACAGGGAGACGGGGTCTGTCGACCACATCACTGGGAAGGACGCTCACCAGAGCACCCTGATTATGCATGCAAGTGCCTCCCTGGCCTGGTTCCACCCCGGTTCCCTGGCCAGGAGGATGAGGCAATTGGGGCAACCAGGCCTGATCTTTCAGGGGCTGACAAGCCGCTGGCTTTAGCCTGAACCACCACTCGCTGATGCTGGCTGGGCCCATTCACCTAGCACTCACCCCCTCTATCCATTTATAGGCGATTAGTCATCTGCAAATTCTCCTTTGGCAGGGTGTCTGTCTTTGTGGCGTATGTCACAGTATTTGCGACATCAACATGGTTGCCTTTTCTTTATCCGTATCATTTACAATCAGCGGCTGGAGCCTTTGCAGGTGGAACAGGGCAAGCGAGGAACCCAGGCCTGGCCGGCCTGCGCGCTGCTGGGTCCAGGATCTAGGCCTAAGCTCTGGGGTGACCAAGCACAGTCCCTGCTGCCGCCATGGGGCTCACACCTCAGGAGAGCCGAGACAGCAGGTGTGAGGGTGAAGCCTGGGGCCGGGCCAGCTGAGGCACGCGGACGGAGGAGCAGGCAGGGCCGGGTGTGCGTGTGAGCAGCAGAGCGTCCTGTGCAAGGGTGAGTGTGAATGAGCGTGAGTGTGCATCCCAGCTCTGCCAGGCTGGCATCGGCCGGCTGCTTCCACGAGGGCGCTGCTGTGAGCTTCAGCCAGCCGAGGATGGTCATCCTCGGGAACACTCCCTCAAACTGACCCGAAATTTAGGAATCACAGCTTGGTCCCCGAATGGCGCTCTTAGCTCTCGACTATGGCGCTGGTGTCCTGCCAGCAACCAGCTACACTCCAAGTGCTTTTCCGTCACTGCTAAGCCAGTTCCACCCTGGATCCTCTGTGACGGGTGAGATCCAGTCAGCTCAGGGCGTTTCTCCGGGGACCAGTCCAGGTGGTTTTGAGGACTGTGACGTGACTGGTGGGATGTCCCTCTATGGGCAGCTGAGCAGCAGCCTGGCTTGAGGCCCTGGAGGTAGGACTTGGCCAGAACCTCTGGCACAGTGACAACTGCTCGGTCTCCCACTGAGCCTCAGTTTCCTCGTGTGCAAAATGGCATCAACGCCCACCCCCGTCCCTGCACTGATCATGTGGCTTCCAGGAAGCGACTGAGAAATGCTTGGCCTGGAGCCTGGCCCGCCCGCAGAGCACTTGGGCATTTCCAATCCAACCTCCGGCGACGCCTCCACTAGTGGTGGGAAGGCGCTCTGGCCAGACGGGCAAGGAGGGCTGTCCTAAAAGGTGACACTGGGATTGTGTCCCAGAGGATGGCAAGGAAGTGCATTCCCAGGAGTGCCGAAGGTGGGTTCTTGGGGGCAGGAGCTAGGATGGCGGTGAGGAGGGGCAGGACACAGGGCCTCTGTGCATGTCGTGGGCCATCACTGACAGGACAAGTGCAAGACCATCGGGTCTGGGTTACACTTTCAGGTCCACCCCCTCTGACTGCCATGTGGGGATGGACAGTAGGAGCTAGCATCAGGAATGGGGAGGACTGCAGCCCTGAGCTCTGAAAAGCCACATCTGTCCCTCTGCAGGGCCACCCCCACTCAGTAAGCACGGGGTCACGTTTTTCTCAATAAATTTAGATTTTTCTCTGACTGATGCAGCATGGTAGACAGGGTCCTGGAGCCAAGGCAGGTGCCGGTGTGTAGGGGCTCAAGTGATGACTACTTCTAGTGCTACTGTGTCATAAGACACAACCCCATCTTAAAGGCAGCCCTGGGATGCAGGTGCCAGGACCCACGGCACCATCCCACCGGCAGCCTAAGCCCAGCCCCAGCAAACCCCTGTCACGGTGCTGATTATTAGGTTTCCTCAAGACAACCTGGCAACAAAGCAATTTGCAAAAAATTTACACATTAAAATAGGTATAAATGAAAAATCACATTCAGCCTTCCTCATAGAGGGATGCAATTAAAACCAGGACAAGATTTCATTTTTCATCCAGCATGAAAGTCAAGGTAAAAGCACTGGATAATGTGCTACATTGGTGGTGGGGAGTGAGCACACTCTCCTGCAGCCAGAGCATGGGGACAACTGGGCCGTGTCTTCCCCAGTTTAAAAATATGTGGCCTGTAACCCAACAGTTCCACTCAGCAGATGCCATGGGACCCCACTGATTATGTTTAGTCTTTGTATGATTTTAAGTAACACAGTGAACATCCCTGAGACATGACCTTTCTAACTGCAAATGTCCATCAACAGGAACAGGTTCAATATGGAACACAGACAAGAGCCCCCAAAAGCTGCAAAAATATGGACTGTAGCTCATTACCCAGCCCAGGAGGATCTCATGTTCAAAGCTAGCCTCAGCAACTTAATGAGGCTCTAAGCAACTGGCAAGACCCTGTGTCAAAAGAAAAAAAATTAAAAGGGCTAGGGAGGTGGTTCTGTGGGTAACTGTCCCTGGGTTCAATCCCTGGTACAAAATAAAAATAAAAATAAAAAAACAACGGGGTTGCTCTAGAGAGATATGATAAGTATTTTGCTAAGTGTCATGGAAGTCAGACTCAGAGCAATGCACAGAGCAGCTTGTCACTGATGTAACAACGCACACACACCTTCTACCCCGAGCATGAGGCCGAGTGGGGACCTGGGCAGCTCAGGATAGGGGTAGGAGGTAGGAGAGAGACTCTTTCTCTGTAAATACTTATGCTCTTTTTGAACTTTATATCAGATGCATAAACTATTTATCCAAAAGATTCATTTAAAAAATGATATGTAGCTGGGTGTGGTGGTGCAAGCTTGTAATTCCTGCACTTTGGGAGGCTGAGACAAGAGAATCGCGAATTCAAAGCTAGCCTCAGCAACGGCGAGGCACTAAGCAACTCAGTGAGACCCTGTCTCTACATAAAACACAAAATAGGGCTGGGGATGTGGCTCAGTGGTCGAGTGCCCCTGAGTTCAATCCCCGGTACCAAAAAAAAAAAAAAGATATGTGCTAATTTCACTACTTGATTAAAACAGTTATTAGTGTATGTTTTCTGCATCAAATAGACCATCAGCTCAAAGAAATATCTGATGTTTTGGGTGATGGCTGCTGCTCACCTTAAGAGGTGACCCCCTCCCAATTTAGGACTGTATTGTTGAATTTTTAGGGTTTACCCTATAGACAGAGATTCAGTGAAGGCTGGTTAATAACATAGCAATCACAATTTAAGTTTTTTAAACTATTTTTTTAGTTGTTGATGGATCTTTATTTTATTCATTTAGTATTTATATGTGGTGCTGAGGATCGAACCCAGTGCCTCACGCATGCTAGGCAAGCGCTCTACCACTGAGCCACAGCCCCAGCCCCACAATTTAAGTGTTTGATAGGCCCAGCATACTGAAAACCCTAAGCGATTTCCTTTTTCTTTTTCAGGGACAAAAAAGGAAATACATGTTAGTTCTGAGCAGTGAAAGCAGGTTGTAAAACAAAACAACGCTGGTTTCCCAGGCCTAGCAGACTCAGACTGTGTTGGGGACCACTGGGCCCCCTCCCTTCTGCTCCCCAGCATGATAAGGCCCAAATCCTGTCCAGTCATGCTGGGGACTTGCTGTCTCTTCCAGTGCCAGCCTGCCCAACTGCCCCACCTGAGTGTATCTGTGTGTGTCCCTGTTCCCCTGGAGATCCTCAGAACATCACTCCCTGCTCACATCGCCAGCCCTACACACCCAGCCATGGAGACCAGGTAGCAGAGACAGGTCCTGAGTGTGCTGGGGACACCACCCACCAGGGCTGAAGGAGTGGCTGCTGCAGGCTGTGTCTCACAGTGCCAGGTATCAGGTGGGAGAATCCAGTGCATCTGTGTGGCCCCGCCCTCCCCCTCCAGAGTCACATTGCCCTCCTTTCTCTTTATTCTTTCAGGACAATTCTGCGTCCCACCCCTTTCTACAGCTCCTGGGAAAGCCCCCTGACCTGCCCACCAGGAAGCCCTACCCTTCCTAACTTGCCCCCTTCCTAACCTTTTAATGGGAATATACTCCAATTACTTTCTCCAACTTTCATGTTCTCAGTGACTCAAAAACCAGCGCTCAGAGGAGGGTGGGAACCCAGATCTGGGTAGCTGAAAGATGGAGAGGGGTCTGGTGGCAGACTGAGTTGGGGCGGCAGGGGGCTGCCCGTCCTGCTTTGACACAGGAGCCCAGAGATTGGGAACATAGAATCTGAAGAGCTCAGCTTTGTGTTCATTTTATCAAGACAGAAAGCTCACCTTAACCTCTAAACATGAAAAGTCAACTCCAGAAACTCAGAGCAAGACACACCGAAGCTCGCGTGTCCCCGTTGACCACTGAATGCAGTTACGCTGCTTCTCGGGTCAGCCTCGTTTATCTCCAAGTACCTTCATCTTGTGTCTATATAATATATATAGCTATATATATATATATATATATATATATAGCTATATATATATATATATATATATATATATATATATATATATATATATATATATATATATATATATATATATATATATATATATAGCTATATATATATAGCTATATACTGTCTTACTAAATAATTCCCCTACTGTGGGTGTTTAGACTTCTTCCCCTCATACTCAGAAATTTTTGCTGGGATGCACATCCTAATAAATAAATACTGTGTACACATCTTATTATTTTGCAAGACAAATTTCTAGAGAGAAATACTAGAAAGTGTACAAATATATTCTTATTGGGATTTTGGTACAATTATTGCTATACTTTTCTTATCAATGATGTTAGAGAATGTTCACTTAAAAATCCCCCCAGCACGAGGCCTTTTTTTTTTTTTTTTTTGGTACCGGGGATTGAACTCAGGGGCACTCGACCACTGAGCCACATCCCCAGCCCTATTTTGTGTTTCATGTAGAGACAGGGTCTCACTGAGTTGCTTAGTGCCTTGCTGTGGCTGAGGCTGGCTTTGAACTCGCGATTCTCTTGTCTCAGCCTCCCAAAGTGCTGGGATTACAAACATGAGCCACCGTGCCCGGCTCAGCACGAGGCTTTTAATGTAGATTTGTATTAAAAAATCTCTGTCGTTTTGAAATGCAGAGGGCCATACTTCAATGCTGGGACTTCTTTGATTATTAGTGAGTTTGATTTCTTTTTCATTTACTCACTGGCCATTTTTTTGTTCTCTGTGAATTTTTTTGCCCATTTTTCTTTAGGGTGCTTATCTTATTCTTATTGATAAGAGTTTTCTAATCAATTGAAATCTGAGTTTTGCCAACATATGTGAAAACAGCAAATTTTTGTGTGTTTATTTTCCTTCTGGGCCCAGAGATTATTTATAAGTGCATTGTCTATTTTCCAAGAGTTGGGATATTTTCCTGTTATCTTTTTTGCCCCCTTAAGTGTTGGAGATGGAACCCAGGGCCTTGTGTGGACCATGGAGCTACACCCTCAGTCATTTTCCAGTTATCTTTATGTTACTGATTTCTATTTTAGTTCACTAGGGTCAGATAACAGTTTATATGATTTCAGTTCTCATGCATTTGGTTAGGTGTGCTGTGGTATCTTTGTGACTATTCTATGTGTACTTGAAAAAAGCCTGTCCCCTGCTGTGGTTGGTGAACTGGGCTATAAAAGTTAATGAGCTCCAGCTGGTTGAGGGTGTCAGTTCCTGCACATCCTTGCTGATTTTTTAAATGTCTCTATATATTTTTTAGTTGTTGATAGACCTTTATGTGGTGCTGAGAATCGAACCCAGGGCCTCACACATGCTAGGCAAGCGCTCCACCACTGAGCCACAAACCAGCCCCCTCCCTACACATTTTAGTCTCTCAGTTCCACTGATTACGGGAGAGAAGCCTCTCTGCACGTCTTCAACTACAATTGTGGATTTA
>PVHX01023324.1:0-25991 GCA_004024805.1 Geosciurus inauris
GGGAGTCTTTCCATCTTCTAAGGTGTTCTTCAATTTCTTCCTTTAGTGTGTTGTAGTTTTCATTGTACAGGTTGTTCACCACTCATGTTAGATTGATTCCCAAGTATTTTGTTTTTTTGGAGACTATTGTGAGTGGAGCAGTTTTCTAATTTCTCTTTCAGAGGAGTCATTGTTGATGTATAGAAATGCATTTGATTTATGGATGGTGATTTTATATCCTGCAACTTTGCTGAATTCATTTATCAGTTCTAGAAGTTTTCTTGTGGAATTTTTTGGATCCTCTAAATACAATATCATGTCATCTGCAAATAATGATAGTTTGAGTTCTTCTTTTCCTTTTTGTATCCCGTTAACTTCTTTCATCTGTCTGGTTAGAGTTTCATCTGCTCTGGTTAGAGTTTCAAGGGCTCTATTGAATAAGAATGGTGAAAGGGAGCATCATTGTGTTGTTCCAGTTTATAGAGGGAATGCTTCCAATTTTTCTCCACTTAGGATGACCTTGGCCTTGGGTTTAGTATAAATTGCTTTTAAAATGTTGAGGTATGTTTCTATTGTTCCTAGTTTTTCTAGTGTTTTAAACATGAAAGGGTGCTGAATTTTGTCAAACTCTTTCTCTGCATCAATTGATACAGTCATATGATTCTTATCTTTAAGTCTATTGATGTGATGGATTATGTTTATTGATTTCCATATTTTGAACCAACCTTGCATCCCTGCAATGAACCCCACTTGATCATGGTGTGCTATTTTTTAATATGTTTTTGTATGCAATTTACCAAAATTTTATTGAGAATTTTTGCATCTATATTCATCAGGGATATTGCTCTGAAATTTTCCTTCTTTGATGTGTCTCTGTCTGGTTTTAGTATCAAGATGATACTAGCCTCATAGAATGAGTTTGGAAGTGTTCCCTCCTTTTCTATTTCATGGAATAACTTGAGGAATATTGGAGTTAGTTTCTTTATGGTATTGTAGAACTCTACTGAGAATCCATCTGGTCCTGGGCTTTTCTTGGTTGTTAGGCTCTTGATGCCATCTTCTATTTCCTTGCTTGGAATTGATATGTTTTAGTCATGAATATCCTCCTGGTTCAGTTTGGGTAGGTCATATTCCTCTAGAAATTTGTCAGTGTCTTCAGGATTTTCTATTTTACTGGAGTATAAATTTTCAAAATTTTCAAAATACTAATTACCTTCTGTATTTCAGCAGAGTCTGTCATGACATTTCCTTTTTCATCACAAATTTTAGTAATTTGGGTTTTCTCTCTCCTTTTTTTTGTTAGGGTAGCTATGGGTTTGCCAATTTTATTTATTTTTTCAAAGAACCAGCTTTTTGTTTTCTCGGTTTTTTGAATTGTTTTCTTTGTTTCAATTTCATTGATTTTAGCCCCGATTCTATTTCCTGTATTCTACTTCTTTTGGTGTTGTTTTTTTCTTTTTGTAGGGCTTTGAGATACAGTGCCAGATTGTTTATTTGTTGATTTTTTCTTCTTTTAATAAATGAGCTTAATGAAATGCACTTTACTCTTAGCACTGCCTTCGTAGTGTCCCAGAGATTTTGATATGTTGTATTGAAGTTCTCATTTACCTCTAAGAATTTTTTTGATCTGCTCCCTGATGTCTTCTGTTACCTAAGCATCATTCAATAGCATATTATTGAGTCTCCAGGTGTTGGAGTAGCTTCTATTTTTTAATCTGTCATTAATTTCTAATTTCATTCCAGTATGGTCAGATAGAATGCAAGATAGTATCTCTATTTTTTTTACATTTGCTAAGACTAGCTTTGCAGCATAGCATATGATCTATTTTGGAGAAGGATCCATGTGCTGCTGAGGAAAAGTATATTTGCTTGCTTGAGGGATGGAATATTCTATATATGACTGTTAAGTCTAGATTATTGATTGTTTTCTTGACTTCTGTAGTTTCTTTGTTTAGTTTTTGTTTGGAAGATCTATCCAGTGGTGAGCGGTGTGTTAAAGTCACCCAGTATTATTGTGTTGTGGGCTATTTGATTCTTGAAGTTGAGAAAGGTTTGTTTGACATATATAGATGCCCCATTGTTTGGGGCATAGATATTTAAGATTGTTACATATTGTAGATGTATGATTCCCTTAAAGCAGTATGAAATGTCCTTCTTTATCCCTTTTCACTAACTGTGGTTTGAAGTCCACTTTATCTCATATGGGAATGGAAACCCCTGCTTGTTTGCGCAGTCCATGTGAGTGATAGATTTTTTTCCATTCTTTCACCTTAAATCTGTGAGTGTCTCTTTCTATGAGATCAGTCTCTTGGAGGCAGCATATTGTTGGGTCTTTTTTTTTTTAATCCAGTCTGTCAGTCTATGTCTTTTAATTGATAGATTTAGACCATTCACATTTCAGGGTTATTATTGAGACATAGTTTCTATTCCCAGGCATTTTGGGTTATTTTTAGTTTTTAACTTGACTAGGTTTCTCCTTTGATTAGTCTTTCCTTTAGTGTAGTTCTTCCCTTTGCAGGTTTTCATTGTTGTTTTTTATTTTCTCCTCATGGAATATTTTGCCAAGAAAGTTCTGTAGTGCAAGTTTTCTTGCTGTAAATTCTTTTAATTTTTGTTTATCTTGGAAGATTATTATTTCATCATCAAATCTAAAACTTAATTTTTCTGTAAATAAGATTCTTGGTTGGCATCAATTGTCTTTCAATGCTTGGTGTATGTTGTTCCATGCTCTTCTAGCTTTAAGGGTCTAGGTTGAGAAGTCTGCAGAGATCCTAATTGGTTTCCCCCTATATGTAATCTGATTTCTTTCTCTTGTGGCATTTTCATTATAGTAGGCATTTTCATTATAATGTGCCCTGGTGTAGATCTGTTGTGATTTTGTACACTTGGTGTCCTGTAAACTTCTTGTATTTGATTATCCATTTCATTCTTCATGTTTGGAAATTTTTCTGATATTATTTCATTGAATAGATTGTTCACTCCTTTGGTTTGAAATTCTATGCCTTCCTCTCTCCCAATAATTCTTTAAGTTTGGTTTCTTCATGTTATCCCATAATTCTTGGATGTTCTGCTCATGGTTTCTTACCATCTTCACTGAGTGGTTAACTCTATCTTTAAGATTTAATATTGTGTCTTCATTGTCTGTGGTTCTGTCTTCCAAGTGTTCTAATCTGTTGGTGATGTTTTCCATTGAGTTTTTAATTTTTTTTTTATTATTTCTTTCATTCCAAGCTTTTCTGTTTGGTTCTTTTTCAAAATCTCTATCTCCTTATTGAAGTCATCTTTTGCTTCCTATATTTGCCTATGTAGCTCTTTATCAAAATCATCCTTTGCTTCCTGTGTTTGCTCTCTTATATCATCCTTTAGTTCACAGAACATTTTAATTATGTACATCCTGAACTCCTTCTCTGACATTTCTTCTGCTGTGCTGACCATTGATTCTAATAATGGTATCTTGATTTGTTTGGGGCACTTCTTCCTTTATTTTTTCATGTTGTTTGTGTGTCTTCCCTTCTAGCACTGAAGATCTGAGCTGTTACAGTCTTTATCCTATAGGCTTATAGATTCCCTACAGGATTCCAATACCTCTCCTTTAAGAGGAAGTCCAATATTAACAGATCCCAATACAAACAATATATATTTTTAGACCAAGTAGCTCCTAATAGGACATTTAAGGCTTTGTCACAATATACAGAAATTATGAGTTCAATTACTATCTACTATATAAACAATGTCTACAGATTTTGCTAGTAGACTAAAGAGAACCAGGGCTGAGGGTGTAGGATGAGATGTTAGGGAGGTAGGAAATGAGGATATACAGTTATTAGATCATAGAAAGCATGAAAAAGAAATCCTAAAGAAGCTGACTAGTAGTAGAAAAGAGAGAAAGATATTTGGGGAAGACAAATAAGTAGGAAGAAAACAGAGTACAATAAACAAGGAAACATAAAAATTAAGAAAAATAAAACATGAAAATAGAAGATATGAGACTATATAATACAACTGTAATATACTAATCAGATATTTCAGTCTTCGGTAGCCTAATGCATTAAAAATACTTGATTCTTGATTTCACAAATGTTGGGGATGTGAGGGTGAGATAAGAGGGGGAGAGAGAAAAGAAGAAGAAAATGAAAGGGAGAAAAGGAAAAAAAGGATAATAGAGGGGGGGAAAAGTCTCAAGGTAAATAAAAAGGATTGCTTACTTTCTCACCCAGTAGGTGGGGTTGTCTCTTGTTCACTGGTATCTCCCTGCTCAGGTCCAAGATGGTGAGGAAGGAGTCCCACAAATGAAGGCATCTGTTTTCAGAGATAGGGTGTATGGCTGGGCCTTGTGGTGGCATACATGTTCAGAGATGCAGGTCTGTGGCATGCTGTGTGGAAGTAGAAGGTTGTCTCCAGATCCTGTCCAGTGACCCCCAGGTGTAAGTGGATGGGGGAGTTTCACACTGGTAGATGTAGGTACACACAGGAATAGTAGCCAGGAGTATTGCATGGGAGTGACAGCTAGGGGTCCTGCATGGGTGAGTGACCCGAGGTACTGTGCTGTGTGTGGGTACTGGAGCTGGGGGTCCTGAGTGGGAGTGGGTTCTGTGCAGTCAAGCAGCCAGGGTCCTGCACAAACCCTGGGGCCTGGTGACCTGTGTGGGCATGTGACTGGAATTCCTGCAGGGAGGCAGCTGTTGGGGGTCTCCTAATAACTTATAGAGAAACAGTACTTCCACTGCTTTAATCCCCGGTCTTGGAGAGACTAGGAATACAGCATCCATCTAGGCTGCCATCTTGTATCCTCCCTCCTGCAGCAAGTTATTTTGAACAATAGTAACTTAACTTATATTACAAAAATAAGGGAACACATAGAAAAAGGAAAGAGTAATAATAAAAATATTCTACATTTACATTCCATCCTTCTCAATATTCTGAATTTTGGATGTTTCAATACACATCTTCATATATCATCTCAACAAATTAATGTAGTTATTATTAGTTTTAGTGGTTGTTTTTTAGTGTTTATAATAAACATAAATATTTTATGTACTATGGTTATAATAGCACATTCTGAATTTGTACAGTTACTCCTCAATGAGTTTTGTGCTTTCTGATGTTATTATTCATTCATTTCTCTTTCTTTCAGTTTGAATAACATCGTTTAGCATTTCTTGTAAGACAGGTCTGGATGAATTCTCTTAGCTTTTGTTTGGGATATGTATCGCTGTTTCATATCTGAAGGATAGGTTTGCTTGGTACAGTACTCTTCGTTGGCAGATTTTTCTCTTCAGCACTCTGAATATGTTATCCAATTTCTGCTGAAGAGTCATCCTTTGGATGTTTTGAAAACATCTGTTTTATTTGTTTCTTATCTCTTGCTGCTTTCAGAGTCCTTTCTATGGCTTTTATCTTTGAGAGATTAATTATTAGATGAGTTGAATCTAAGTGGTGAGATTGGACCTTCCTATACCTGATATTTGTATCCTTCTCTGGCTTGTAAAAATTTCTCTTACCATCTTTTTAAAAAAGATTTCTGCCCAGGAGCATCCTCAAGGGAATTCCAATAACCTTAATGTTTGCAAATTTGATGTTCTCTGTAGTTCTCATGGCTTTTTTATTCTTATTAATTTTTTTCTTCACCTTCTATTTTCAGTTAGCCTGGCTTTAAGCTTACTGGTTCTTTCTTTTGTTTGATTGATTCTGCTATTGATGCCTTCTACTGCATTTTTATTTGATGTATTTTATTTCTCAACTTCATTGTTCCAACTTCTTACTTCAGTCCCCCTTCTTGCATCTTCAGGCTGTTCTATGTCCTTCTTGGCTCAAATTTTGATATAAACTAGTTGACAACTTTCCTTCTCTTCTAAACTTTTATGGCAGTTCTTTTTTTAAAAAATTCACATTAAAAGTAAAAATAAACTGATAATATAGCAATTATAAAACTTAAAAAAGTCTTTATTTGTGTTTAAAATTTAAAACAATGAAACAAGGTATTTTCATTTTTTAAGTGCACATTTTAATTTCTACCTAAATTTGACTACGACACTTAAAACTGAGATTTGTTTTTTCTTTAGATTGTTGCTTTAAAACTGAAGAACAAATTTTATAATGCTGTATTAATTACACAATTGTACTTTTGCAGATGTTTGGTTTTTATATTATAGTATTTGTTTTATTATTTGATTTGTATTTTTCTGGTAGCACAATTATATATTCAAAGTTTAATGAAACAGTGTTCTCTCACTGCATTTATTTTCTGATCATCATCATTTAATTTTATGATTATTTCTCAATATATTATTTTCATAGAGAGGGAGTGGTTAAAAATTACCTACACAATGTGTCAATTTTGTGCATAACAAAATGAAACAAAAGATTCACACAAAGATACAGCATAGTAAGATTGTAATCCTGAGCAATCAAGCAAAATACTAAAAACTACCAGGGGTGGAGGTAAAGGCTAAAAAGATACAAATTAAGGTTGAGTAATTAAAATGGCATTTCAATTCCTAAGGAAAAAACTGGGAACTAAACTATAATGAAGTAACAATTTCAAAATGTTGGGAGAAATGTATTTCTTCCTTAAAATTTGATACTTGGATAAAATATCAAGTAAGTGAGTATTATGCAAGAATAAAGACCTTTTTTTACACGGAAGCTCTCATTTTTTTCTTTTTGTGGTCCAGTACTCTCAGGAAGGTACAGGGTACCATGCTTCACTAAAAAGAAAAAAAAGTAAGTAAGTAAAATGCATAGAATACAGAAAACAAGGGACTAAATATAGGAAAGAAAGTGGTAAACACCTTGAAAGTGTGTAAAAGTGAAGTCCAGGAATACATGTAAAGAGAATTCAGTTTGGACTATGAAAACTTCTTGCAAAGCCAATCAAAAAAATGTGCTAGGGGCTGGGATTGTAGCTCAGCGGTAGAGCGCTTGCCTCGCATGCGTGAGGCCCTGGGTTCGATCCTCAGCACCATGTACAAAGCAATAAAATAAAGACAATGTGTCCATCTACAACTAAAAAATATATATTAAAAAAAATGTGCTAATAGATCACTTGATGTCTGATCATTCTGAGAGAAGCCTTATAATTTTATGGACTATATTAAGGAAAAGTATAGAGATAAATCACACACACTCATACACAAACATGCACACATACACATTTTTTAACTCAAGAGCAACCAAAAGCTATGTGAGAAAGGAAAAATTTATCACAGTGTACTATGCAGCTTAGCTGCTAAAACTCTGTTATCAATATAGAATAAACTCTGGATTATGTTAAATTAGTATTAGACCCCTTTCTGAATCACTTATTTCTCACTTCTATGGACTATTTGTGGCCCCTTCCCATTCATATGATGAAATCCTAATCACTAACATAATGGTATTATGAGGTGAGACATTAGGGATATGATTAGATAAGAATAGAATTAGTACCCTTAAAGAAGAGGCCCCAAAGAAGGAGGTCAAAGAGCTGCCTTTCCTCATCTAGTATATGAGGATACAGTAAGAAGTCTTTTATAAACCAAAAAGCATGCTCTCTATTTCTAAACTCTAAAGCATGACCAAATGCAAAATCTAATGGCATCTTGATCTTGGACTTACTAGCCTCCAGAACTGTAAGAAATAAATTTCCATGGTTTATAAGCTTCCCAGTTTGTGAAGAGCTTAAATACTCACATAGATTACTGCTGTCACCTTCTATTTGCTCTAACCACTTCCAGTATTCCAGGGAATTCTAAACATAACAAACAATAATTCTTCTGAAATTCAAGGTACAAAATGTCTCTCCTCAATCCTCTTTTTAAAGCTCCAATTCTCTAAGTTCTTGCAGTGGCCTGCAGAGTCCCACATGATGCCCCCTATTTTGGCAGCATCTCCTATACCTCCCTTATTGATTCCCTCTGCTCAGTATTACTGCTCTCCTGATGATTATTGAAATGCACTGAGGTATCTTTTGCTATAAAGATCTTTGCTGTTCTCTGTCTGGAGTTCTGCACATCAGATACATGCTCAATTAACTTCTTTACCTTCAGGTTTTTAAATCACATCTTTTCAAGGAGATCTCTCTGGAACATTTCATTTAACAGTTACCTCACCCACCTGATATTTCTTATCCTAATCTGTGGTTTCTTTCATCATCAGTGCTGCACTGATCATCTTCTAACATACCACATACTAAATTTTAGGCTCATTGCTTACTATCTTCCATTTTTCCCTAGAATTTTAACCTCTAAGAAGGAACATCTTTTGTTTGCTGGTGCATCCCAAGTGCACAGGAACAGCACTGGCACTTAAAAAAACTGATTATGTTTGGAAATGATAAATTAATTTGGAAAAATTTTTAAAACTGCCAAATAGAAATCAAAAAAGAACACCAAAAATCTTACTTTGTGAAAATAAGAAATTGAGGTGGAGAGGGAGTAGAATACTAGTTGTCGTTGTTTTTTAAATCCATGGAGAACTGCTTAAATTATGAATATATCCTGGAGATCAGTGCTCTGTCTGATGTGCTTGTGGCAAAAATTTGCTCCCAGAATGTGGGCTCTCTGTTCACTTCATTGATAGTTTCTCTTGCTGAGAAGAAGCTTTTAAAGATGTTTAATATGAAGAATGTAATCTGCTTATAATTTTGTGCAAAATTAGAAAAATTATGATTGTAATAATTGTTTTTTCTATTTGCCTCAACAAATATTTTCAGTGAATAGTGTGTACAGCTTCTGAAAATTTGTTTTTTTTTCTGTTATGTTTGATAACATGTATTTAAATGCAACTTTTGAGAAAAATAAATAAAAATAAAAATTAATAAAAAAAATTATGAATATATATTCCTTAGAGAAATAAATTTAAATGTGAAACCATCAAGTATAAAAAGTGGAGAGATGCACAATAAAGGATATTAATTAAGGTAAAATTTTGTTTGGGTTTTTCTTTTGGGGGGGTACTGGAGATTGAATTCAGGGGCACTCAACCAGTGAACCACATCCCAGCTCTGTTTTGTATTTTATTTAGAGACACAGTCTCACTGAGTTGTTTAGCATCTCGCTTTTAGCTGAGGTTGGCTTTGAACTCACAATCCTCCTACCTCAGCCTCCAGAGCCACTGATAAATTTTGATTTTTACTTCAGATCTTATGCATATTTTTTCATAATTATAATTACAGCCTACATAAACTCCTCAGGAAACCTCCCATGAAAGGTACTGTAGTGTTGTTTTGTCCTCATTATATTTATAAATACAAAAAAAGTATAAAAATTATCATATAAGAAATACAATAGAGATATTCATGGCAAACAAATCACACCTCCACTCCTCGTTTCTCTACATTCACCACTGGTTCCAACACATCCTGGAACATATTAACATATGTAGGGTGCTTGAATGTATGTCCAAATATGTTTTTCTAAATGTTTCTTTATATATGTACCATGTTGATAGGTTAATCAATAATAAATGTGCTATAAATTCTAGCTTGTAATTTTTGTTCTCCTTAAATACCTATCTTGGAAACCATTCCAATTCTGTAATGATGAACACCCATTGTTATTTTAATGAATGCATAATATTCCATTATAGAGGTTTTAACAACTTCAGAAATGGTGATAATTTATGTCTAGCTGTCTGCTAATGCAAAAAAAAAAAAAAAAAAACACTACAATAAAGGTTTTGTGCATTCACTTCTTCACAAATATGTGAGAATCTTCATCAGGTAAATGCCCAGAAATGGAATTGCTGTTCCACTAAGCTGGTTTAGTTTTACATATGACATATAATTCTAAGTTGCTTTATAAGAAGGCTAAAGCCTTCTTATAAATGGTATTCCAGCATAATATAAAATAAAATATTGCTCTTTGACCATTTTGGAGGTAAAAATTGTATCCCTTGTGGTTTTAATTTGTATTTCTTGTACATGTAAGAATTACCCTTAAATTACGCATGTGAAAGTCACGTATAAAATCCTCTCTCCTGGTCCTTTGCTGTTGTTTCAGGGAACTCTTGGTCTTTTACAACACACAGATTTTGAGGAAGTTAAGCCGTTTTGCTTTCACATGCTTCACAGTTATTCTTCTGGAGTTTGTCACTTGTGTTTTTTCTTCACTTCAAGATATTTATCTCTGCCAAAATATTACTTTAACATTTCAAACATTTTAAGCCTTCTGAGTGTTTGGTGATCTTATATCTTTTCAGTAGTTGTAGATACTTTGCCTGATATTATTAGATTTCTATACTTAAACTTATTATTTTGGAACTAATTTAAGGGTAGAGATTTAATTTATATGTTTTTTCATAGATTTAAAGTCAGTTGGCACAACTATATCGTATTGAAATTGTCTGCTACATAGTATAAAATTCCGTCTTTATGGCTAAGGAAATCTCCATTAAAATTTGGGTTATGTCTGAAGCTTGATATAAAATCCTTTTTAAAAACAGTAAGTTGAGATCAAGCTGATTTGGGAGATTTAATAAGCAGATTTTTGTGATAAACAAATATAAAATCTGATATTCATTATTTATAAACAGATTTAGTATTTGTAAACAATCTTAGCAGTTTTATGTTCATTATTTTTCTACTATTCCATAGATATTATGAAAAAGAAAAGCTAACATAATAGAGATTATAACCAAAACATGCTGAATTTTAATTTTCAATCTAAAGAGTCTAGATTAGTTATGCCCAATAACTTGAAGGAGAAAATTAGAAATAGATCAAATTTGGCAACATTAGTTTGTGTCCCTGTTTTCTAAGTGTGACCTTGGGCACATTATTATTTTTGTTGTTGTTGTTTTTGAATTGTGTCAAGCTAAATAATAATAATAAGTATATTTTCTTAACTTACATAATGGCAATGTTTATCAAATGAAATAATATGTCTAATGATTATAAAATATCATATAATTAATATAAATGGAGAGTGAAAATAAAGAGCTATTATGGGAAGAAACATTAAAAAGTCATATTTTATATAGATTTTCAAGTCTATATGATATTTTCCTATTTTTCTCAGAATAGCAATCATATATGAAGGAAAAAATTTTACCTACTTTATAACCTATGTTGTAAAAATCATCTTTACAACCTCTGAAACCAGGTATTACTAAAATTGATTTAATTTCTTCCTAACTGACTCTCTGTATTTTCATGCCCAAAGTTTATGTTTTGCCAGAAACATTTTATTGATTGCTTCCAAGGTTTTCTCAGCCTGTAGAGTCCCTCTGGTTCTTCTCTCCTAGACAAGGTGGCAGTGGCAGAAGCAGGTACTAATTTGCTGAATCTCAGAGGCTTAAGTAGAGGATGAGACTAAGACAGTGATGTCATGGAAACTCATTGGAAAGCTCCCTGTAGATCTATGGGTTTTATGGACAGCTATAAATTAGTACTGGTTTCTTAAAGTTGACCTTCCAGTAAGTCTAGTTAGTGGACTGGCCTGGTTAGTGAACTGAGATGAAATTCAAACAACACACTAGTCTGAGGACCATGTTTGAGGCACAAGGCAATTTTCTATCACTCTCCACATCACAACCCTGACAAACTGATAGACTGCAGCACAGCACCAGGTAAATGCAGAAGGGATTCAGAGAGGGAATGTTAGTCAAAGCCAAAGTCACCTTACCTTGTCAGGCTTTGTGATATGGACTAGAAAGATTATTTATGGTTAGGACTATAAAGTAAAAATATTTGAAAAATATTAAAGGGTTGACTCTACAAGTCACCTCTACTTCTGCTTAAGAGAAAAATAATGGAATTATGAAAAACATTCTGATATAAAATTCAAAATATGATATCATTCAGATATTTATTTCTGATTTTACTAGATCTATAAACTTGAGCAAATACCATAACCTCTTTGTACCTAAATTTTCTCTCTTCAGTTAGAAAATATTTTTACTTTAGAAGCATATTAAGGGAACTAAAAGGGTATACTTATAAGGAGTATTGTATATATGTATGAAATTAATTACAATTTAGACTAGTGGAAAATTTGACATGAACATTTTGGTATTTGCAAATTCTTTTTATACATTATCTTATTATGAGGAGAGCTATGGGAAAATACATGTGTCACTATTTATGTTATTTATCTTTGGAAATCTATACTTCCATTTAAATATTTTAGGTGTATCTTTCTACCACTTTTTAAAATTGAAATTGCTATTTGCATTTTAAAGTTGTGGATACTATAATATTGATTTTGTGTAGAAACCAATTTAGCTCCGAAAAACCTATCATTAAGACAAACCAAAGATTGTTTAAATCTGTGACAATTTAGAATAAGAGGATTCAACAGACAGAGTATTGAATTAAAACTATAGATTGTGGAATGAGATGGACAACAATGCCCTAGGTACATGTATGACTGCACATATGGTATAACTCTATGTTGTGTACAACCAGAGAAATGAAAAGTTGTGCTATTTGTGTACAATGAACCAAAATGCATTCTGCTGTCATGTAATTAGAATAAATTTACAAAAACAGCAAATATCTGAACTGAGTTAGAGGTGGAATGAACAACTGATTATTGTTCCTATTTTGTCTTATTAACCCATTATATCAGAATCATGCTTATGAAGTTAACAAAGACTGTATTAGAAATGTACACCTCTAAAATAATGAGCTCCATAATTTCTTAAGCCATATGGTCAGATACTTTTTCCCTCCTCCCCCTTCATTTCTTTGCACACCCCATTTGCTTAAGACCTATAGATACTTCTGCCTCCCAGCTCCAGTTTCTCACCCCCATGAGGATCAACAGCATATTTTTTACTTCCTATTTAGGTAAATTAAGCTCTCCTAATCCCTGTAATTTTCTGATTCAGCCAGAAAGGCAAGAACTCCCCACAGTCCTTTCTAGGAAAATAAACTGAATTACCTAAAGTAGGCTTACACCTTTAATCTTTGTTTCCCATTTTCGTCTGTTTCTTTCTATACTCACATATTCAGTAGATACTTACCTAAGTATCTTTTATTATTAGACAGTATATTACTGTATTTGTTTTTGTATTTTTCTCTCATTATTTTTCTTCTCCATTTTTTCTGAGTTTATCTTTCTATCATTTTATCCTTGCTCAATTTACCCCTATGTGCCCATAAGTCTCCACTATTTAGGCATGTATCAACTATTCAGAAAGTCAAAGAAATATACTATTTATTCCCCTCTAATAAATTGTGCTCCCCTTTAGTAAAGTATGTAATTTGATTTTATTAATAAAAATCCAAGTTTATTTCAGAAACACAATAGTATTTAATAACAGGAATAAATAGCTATGTCTTTTTAGACAGGGATGACAGAAAAATAAGAACATTGTGAAAATGATACAGCAATAATTTTTAAATGTAGTAGAAGAAACTCAGCTTTCTTCTACTACAGCTTTTTTCTACTAGGTTTAGAAAAACATTATCTGACTGCAGGTAATCAAATAATGATATCCTGAAAAAGTTTAACAAGAAAACAATCCAGATAATACAAAGGTATCAATTCACTATTGTCCTTTTTAAAATTATGGTTAGATATGGAATTATTTAAATGCTGATTAAGGGATATCCTTCTATAAGTAATTCTGCAGCACAGGAATCTTCCTATGACCATGATAGATAAGGCAAAATTTATTCTAAAATTATAAAGACAAAATTATTTCACAACATCATATCAAAATCTATTTCTATAATAATTATCTAATCTATTGACAATGCTATCTGTCCCATTTCTTTGGGAGTACAATATATTATTATATATTACATATAGTGTTACATTTCTAAGGTAATATTTTCAAGATTTACAGTCCCAGGATGAGAAACTGGGGGAGAAGGAAGACGTTGAATGAAACCAACTTCAAATGAAGGGTGGCACAGCAAGAAATGATAGAGTTAACAAAAGGAGAAATCTCAAGAAAATAATTTTCCACAGAAAATCACAGGCACCTGGAAATTTCTAAAGTCATTCCTCTGTAATTTTACCATGCAAGTAGTTCTATTAATATTGCTACTAGTGCTTATTTTCTTTGTATTATGTATCATACTGTATAGCTTTTTCTTTCACTTACAAAGCAAATTCACATCCAATTGTCATGAAATCATGATGGAATTTATATATGAGAATTTTAATTCTCATTATCTGGTTGGACAAAGTCACATATGAAAATAACATTCAAAACCCATTGATTTGTTACAAATAAAATAAATGTATTTTTGTTAATTAGTTGCCAGTTTGAGAGTTAATGATAGAAACCAAAAATATGTTTGAGTTAAGAGAAAACAGGGGCTCTTGGGCTTGGAACAAAAAAGTAAATGATATATTTGGATTCAGTTCTAATAAAATATCAATGAAACTGAGGTTATGGATGAAAAGGTTATGGATTTTGATATAATATCAAAATTCTGTTGCAATTTAAAATATCAGAACATCAAAGGCAAGAGTTTCATGGTTGCTGGTTTGAACTAAACCCAAATTAATTAATATGTAGTCAATATCTCTCATGTTAACATATACTCTAGCTTTGATAAGTCATAAACTTACCCATAAAGAATGTATAATCAATCTAATCAGGGAAACAGGCAAAGTACAAAAAATAAAATCTATCTTCCTCTCCCACTCCCTCCATTTCTCTCTCTTTCCATCACTCTTTCTGTTGACATATATATATAATATATATATGTGTGTGTGTGTGTGTGTACATATATATATATATATATATATATATATATATATATAGTGGTATCTCTCATAAGTGAATTACAAATAGTATTCTGAAAAGTCTTAAATAGGGCGGAAATTATTTAGGAACACTTTTATACTTGCAATGAGTCTTCCAGGGTAGATATCAACAATGGAGTTTCACATCAGCATAACCACAGGCGGAAAGTAGGATGCTTGGCTGGCTCAGTGTATCTGACTACATTGGTTCAAGTCACTTACATAAGGCCTTAAGTCTAAGGCTGTGTTTTAATGCAATATGTTTGAACATAGACCATTACTAAAGAATTTTTGAGCTGAGATAAATGGTCAAATTTGAATGAAAGAAAGACCGTTCTCCAAACAAGCTAGAATGCTGTGAGGATGAGAAAGCAATGTAAGGAGGGACACCAGTTTATGACCTACAGTTCATGGGACATTGAACCACTTTTCATGTGTCTTCATAATTTTTCTGGGTGTACAGACTCAATGGATAGATGCGTGAGACAACACTAAAGAAGAGCTGGTCTAGTTGACAAGTGACACATGGAATTACAGTTCAAAGAGAATGATTATTTTGGGGTACTAAAGTAATTGTGATTCTATAGATAAAATTAATAAATTTGAAGTTGAATGGGTGAATACTGAGCTCAATTTTGGAATTAGTAATCCTGATATTTAGTTGTGAATCAGTATTTCTCCCTATCGTTTATCACTGCCACTCTGTCTGCCCACACTAATTCAATGACTCAACATTTTAAGAAATAGACCTGGTCATCTAAGGCCATTAAACCTACCAATTCAAGATCATAATAATATGATCTAGAAACAAATAAAAGGATTGAAAGTAGTAAAAATATCCTGAGCTGATTTCCTAGCAGTCACATTGTATTTATTACCACTAGCTTATATTTGTTCATATGTTATAGTACCATTATGTGCTTGAACATATTCACAAAACAAAACAAGTACAATATATTTAGGAACTCACAAATAGGAAAATAAATAATAGTTATTTAATTGTTAGCATATGACAAAAGCTGATCTATGTTTGCAATTTACTTTAAATCACTACATTAGTTCTGTGAGATGAATAATAATTAGGCTCATTTTACAGATAAGAAAATTGAAGCCCCTAAATTTAAATGACATCCTCAGTCACACAGCTAGTAAACAGAACAACTGAAATGTGATAAATAAAAATGATGACTTTTGTAAAACAACTAGAGAAAATACAAGGCAAGTTTACTAAAATATACAGTCTAATCCAAAATAAATTAAGGATTATAGGGACCAGAAAAATTGGTCATTGTGGATTATTTTTCAGAAATTATAAAGGAATTATATGATTTGGATGAGAAAAGAGCAGGACAAATGCAACTTAGATGGTAGAAACAGTGGAGATATTTTTAAATGTGTATGTGTTGGTCATAATCCTGAGCAATGAGAAATTCATATACAGCCCCAAATTTCAGGAGTACAAATATTTTAAATTATTTCTGGTCATTTTTCTCAGAGATTAAAATTCCACCCAAATTTTCCAGATAATTTTAAAGTAGTATCTTCACAGCAAGCAAATTTTTAAGTCTTGATAGTCTGTGTTGTCTTGTCTGAATGTTTGTTTTTTCTACCTCTATATTTTAAATTTCTAAATAGGACCAGAAATAAATCTTGGAAGGGGTGAAAGAGTGCTGATATGCCATCCTCTGATCATGCAGATTTTATGAAGGACTAAAGTCCCTATGATGTTTCTAACCAGGTTCAGTGTGATGAAGATGAACACATCAGCTCTGCCTCAGCTGCAGATTCATCTGCCTTCTTTCTCCTTTCCTTTGTTCAACCTGTTTTGGGGAAGTTCTGTGTTTTCTTAATTTGTTTTATCCCACACTCTGTTATCACCACTAAATATCAATGACATGTAGAGTTGATGGTAGTACTATTCCAACTTTTTAGAAAGGAAGATTTCAAAATCCAAAAGGAGTGAGAAGTTAACCAGGAGAGACCTATTAAATAAGCAACATTTGCCACCTACATTGATGGTGTTTTATTTGTTCTTTTCTCAGCAATCTTTTAATATTACATGGACAATGTCGACTCAACATTTTACCATAATCAGGATAGAGATGCATTTTTGTCATCAAAGTATATATGCAAATGAGAGGAAAAAATGAGAGCTTTATTTCAACATCTCTGGTCTCTAATATTCAGTGGCTTCCTCTTACCACTGATACCCATTCCTAACCGTGGATATGTAGAGGTCTCAGCTGGAATTTCACCTATCAATGCTGATATGGGGATCAACAATCAGAGTTCCCTAGATGATTTTATCTTACTGGGATTTTCTGACCGACCCTGGCTGGAGACACCACTCTTCATAATCTTTCTGGTGGCCTACATCTTTGCTCTCTTTGGAAATATATCCATTATCCTAGTTTCCCACCTAGATCCCCAGCTTGACAGTCCCATGTACTTTTTTGTCTCAAATCTATCGCTTCTGGATCTCTGCTATACCACTAGCACTGTCCCACAGATGCTAGTCAACCTTAGGGGACCAGAAAAGACCATTAGCTATGGGGGTTGTATTGCCCAACTGTATATTTTTTTGGCCTTGGGTTCCACTGAATGCATTCTTCTGGCCATAATGGCCTTTGACCGATATGCTGCCATTTGCAAGCCCCTTCACTATCCAATCCTCATGAATCAGAGACGATGTATCCATATGGCTGCTGGGACCTGGATTAGTGGTTTTGCTAACTCTCTTGTACAATCCACTCTCACAGTGGTGGCCCCAAGATGTGGACACAGGGTGATGGACCATTTCTTCTGTGAAGTTCCTGCCCTTTTGAAACTAGCTTGTACTGATACTAGTGTGAATGAAGCTGAGCTCAATGTTCTAGGGGCTTTGCTACTCCTGGTACCACTCACCCTGATCCTGGGCACTTATGTGTTCATTGTTCGGGCAGTGATGAAAATCCGCTCTGCTGAAAGTCGCTGGAAGGCCTTTAATACCTGTGCTTCACATTTGCTTGTGGTATCCATGTTCTATTTTACAGCCATCAGTATGTATGTCCAGCCTCCCTCTAGTTACTCTCAGGATAGGGGTAAGATCATGGCTCTCTTCTATGGCATTGTCACACCTACCCTCAACCCTTTTATCTACACATTGAGGAACAAGGATGTGAAAGCTGCCCTAAGAAGAGCATTGACTAAGCAGTTTTGGGTCAAGAAAAGATGATCTCTGAAAAAATACCTATGAAGTAAGAATGGATGAATCTGCCTTTCAAAGAAGATGTTGGACATCAAATTGATGAGGGAACCAAAGTGGCACAAAATTCACAAGAGGAACAGCACCAAGGAAGGAATGATCAACTTTTGATGAAATATATTTATCTTCTTTGGGCAGTATGCAGACACCTTCCCCACCCCAATCTGTGGAGAATATATTCCAAGAACCCTGGGGATGCCTGAAATTGTAGATAATATTGAAATCTGTGATATAGTTGGGTTCACATAATGTGAACATAATGTTTGAAATTTTGAGGTGCAATGGCAAAACTTCTTCACAATTTCATGGATAGAAGATTCATTCTTACAATAGATATTAGCAAATTCATCATAAGATTTTCCTTATTAAGTAGAAAAAGTTCATCTTTTCTCTTAAGAGAAACACCTGTCAGTTTCTCTTTGGCATATCTGAATTATCAGCATCACTACTTTTGCACTTTGGGGCCATTGGAACTACTTGAACACAAGCACTGCTATACCATGATAGTTGATCTGGTAACCAAGAGGGTTACTAAGCAACAAATGGGTGGGTAGTGTACACTGTGTGGATATACTGGACAGAGGTATGATTCATGTCTATATGGACAGAATAGAATGGCATGACATTTCATCATGCTATTCAGATTGATGCCCAATTTAAAATGTATGAATTATTTATTTCTGGAAATTTCAATTTAATATTGTTGAATAATAGTTGACCACAGGAAACTGAAACCATGGATAAAAGGAGAACATTGTATCTGTCTTACAATATTGAATTTTACCAAGTCAATGTCTCTTTTTTCCCTGACACAAATATGAATTAAGGAAATTTCAGGGGAGGAGGTGGTAAAATATTTAGGATAAAAAATATGATTTGAAGTTTAGAAAATATATTTGGCATATGCTGTAAATTAAATTGTTAAATTGTTCATTAACTCTCAAGGAAATTAGAAATGATCCCATCTTTTAGAAAAACAAGTAACTATTACCCAGAGTCAATTTTGATCATGTGTTGATACTATTCAGCCATGTCTCAACATTCAATGAATAATCATATCACCCTAAAGGTTTTTTAATTCCCCAGAGGCAAATGAAATCAAGAGATAATTAGATCAAAACCATATAATATAAAAATATGAAAAGAAAAATTCATTTTTAAAACTTAGGGATCATAATTTTAAATACAATTTATTTTGCCATAAACCTTAGTCAATCTTGTGCTCACATACACAATGCAGTGTTGTGTTAATATGCAACAGTGAAGCTATGGCCAAAACAAATAGAACATACTCAGGAAGAAGAAAGAAAATAATGGGATGTGTTGGACAGTAAACAGTGGTCAAAAACTTAAGATGGAAAATATTTCAACCAAACAAAGTTAAGTAACTTGAGATTTGCCTGCCTTTAATGGGAGAGCTTCCTTCACCATTTCCCTGGGTAAGTCCATTCTGTTTCCTCATGAGGGTTATAAGAATACCATGTTGAATTCAAACACTTGGTCAATCTTTAGTTTTATATTTTTTAATGTTTTATAGTTTTTTGCTCCAAACTGACTCATAAATACATATTAGCCAAAGGTACCTAGGTACTTAGGTACCTAAAACAAACTGACTACAGTAAAATTCCAACTTCATTGCCTGTGATGGAAGTATATTCATCATAAATGTAGTTTTATTAACACAGTGATGTACAAGCTGTGTGTCTTACAGGGAATAATCATTTGTTATCTTTGATTCTTGTTTCTTTACCAACACATGCATATACAACCATTTGCCTTAATTAAAAGTTTCAAGAATGTGCATGGGGGGAGAAGAAGATGATATTTGAAAATAATTAAAATTACCTCTCAGAAGACAATTATAATTGTCTTAAAGAAAATTTACATAATAAAAAAGAAAGAAAATTTACATAATAAAAATTTAATTATAAATTTATTTAATTCTATGTCATTCTCTATTTTCTATTAATGAGTTACAAAATCATGAATAGGCACTGGAAGAAAGGAAGAGAGAAATATGGAGAAGGAAAGAAAGGACAAAATAATTTTTTTGCTTTTTTGTTTGTTTTATGAATCCCATGTTGGATGGAGGTCCCAGGCTCGGTGGAGGCCCCGCCACCTTTTAGTTTATATTTTGAGAAAAGAAATCACCTGGTGTCACAGGTGTGCTTCCTACTCGCCATTCTTGCCCTCTCTAGCTTCTGCCTCCCTCAGCCCAGGAAGAATGTCTATGGTGTTACAAATGAAAATTAAAGACACAGGACTAACCAAGAGAGATTGGATTCCAAAAGAAAATAATATCAACAAATTCTGTGCCCCTTGGGCTCTCTTTCCTGGGGTCAGCAATGTTGGGGGTCATGTTTTCTTCTCCACCTTGCAGTGTTAATCACTCATGGCAGAGGTTGGAACTCAGTGATAGAGCCTTGCCCAGGAAGGTGTCATGCCTGGGGTTGGATGGTCAGGACAGCAATGCAAATGAGTGAATGAATGACCATGTTGGAATCAAAATGAAGCAACACAAAAAGGTTGCCTAAATGCTAGTATCCAGAGACACTTTTTTGAATGAAAAATTTAACTCTGTTGGTATAAAAAGTATCAAAATGTGCACTTTTTGGTGCAATTCCAATTTTCAAAGATAAATTTCATGCCTGATCACAATGAAAAAATTCAAAGGTCACTAAGAACTTTGACAATGGGGAGGGGTGGGTGTGAAATATTTTACAGCAGCCATAAGAACAGCTGAGTTTGATGAATCTCAGGAGTGCTGGAAGAGGAGACAAGCCCAGGGAAGGGCAATCTGAGATAAAGTCTTCTCAAACAGAATACTTGGAAGAAATAGAGAAGGAAAATTCGTTTCTCTTTCCAACTTCTCTTCTCTCTTACTTCTTCATCAAGGAAGAAAGGAAGCCTGGAAGAAATAAGGAAAGGGAGAATGGAAGGGAAAAGAAAAGAGAAGCCTAACTAATGTATATGTTGGAGAATCCCAGGCATGCTGCAAGTGCATGCCCCGTGGAGGCCTCTTTAGGTTTCATTCTGAGAATAAGTCTCACCTGGTGGCCCAGGAGCTCTTCTATCTGGCATCCTTACACTATCTAGTTTCATCCTCCCTAAGCACAGGGAAGAATTTCTATGCTGTTAATAAATGAAAATTAAAAACACAGGACTAATAAAAGGATAACTGTTTTCCAAATGGAGGCAAGAGAAACAAATTCTGTGATGCTTCATGTTTTCTATCTTGAGATCAGCATTGTGGGGAACGGAGAATGTGTTTCCTTCTCCACTCTATAGTGTTCATTTATAAGGGCAGAGTTTGGAGCTCAGTGGCTGGAGTTTTTCCATGCAGTGGGTCATGCCTGGCATTGGAGGGCCAGGACAATAATACAAAAGGGTGAATGAATGACTACATAGTAACTGCCCTGTATCAAATCCAGGATTGGGAAAAAAATTATTTCAGCCTCCTTTTCCTTCTCACTTCCCAAAAGAAAAAAAACTTGAATTTTCCTTCTTTATTTCTTCCAGGATTTTTCTTTTCTTTTGGACCTTCCCTGTCTCTGGACTGCCCACACCTAGGGTTATCTCCAATTCCCGTGCTCCAGCAAGCCACAAAACTCAGCTGATCTTACTGCTGCTGTGACACACTTCCACATCCACCACATCTCATTGTGGAAATTCTGAATGACCTTTGAATTTGTTCATTTTGATCAGGCACAAAATTTTTCTTTGCAGTTCTCACATCATCAAACTGAGCACATTTTGATACGTCTTCTGATACCATTTGAGTTAACCTCTCGTTTCAAAACAAGAGTCTTCAGATGCTAGCATCACAGGAATGTTTGTGTTGCTTCATTTTGGTTCCTACATGGCCATTCCTTTTCTCATTTGTATTACTGTTAGGCCATCCATTCCCAGGAATGACCCATTATGTGGGTAGACTGTGTCCCTGAGCTCCAAACTGCCCTGGAGATTAACACTGCACAGTAGAGAAGAAAACATATTCCCCAACAAAGTTGACTCCAGTAAAAAGTGCCCAAGGTGGCACAGAATTTATTAATTTGCTTCTATTTGGAATTCCATTTCCCTTTGTTAGTCCTGTGTCCTTAATTTTCATCAGTAACAGCACAGACATTCTTCAATTTGCACAGGGAGCTGAAACAGTTCAAGGATGGCAGAGAGGAAGAACTCCTGAGCCACTAGGTGAGACCCTTCCCCAAAATGAATCCAAAAGGGGCTGAGGCCTCCATGGAGCATGCACCCTGTGCATAGGCTAGGATTTGCCAAAGACTACAATTATCCACCACCACCCCCCATTTCGTTCTCCCTTACATTCTGTCACAAGTGAGCTTTAATTAATACAGACCAAATATGTTGTGTCTTTCCTAATATCAGAATTTATTGAATAATGATAAAATCACAGTCTACAATACTTTAATTAGTGCAAATTCACTGAATACTTGTAGGTCACCTGGTAGTCATAAGCAGGGCAAACACAAATTATTTTATTGCAATCTTAATTTTTTATATCTGTAACACTCAAGTCACACATCACATTTCATGCAATGATATGAAAATATGTCATAAAAAGACTAAGAAGGGGCTAAGGAAATCATAGGTTTTTGGAGGCTGTACTGAGAGAAAAGGCAGAGAGCAGATATGAATGGAAATAGTCATTGTAGGTGGTCAGATAGAATTAGGAACCAGCCAAAGAACTTGCTTAGGGCACAGAACTGTCAAAGTGCAGGAACTTATTCTAGGCCAAGGTCCGGAGGAATGGCACTTTCACAGTGTCAACTTAGAGTGTTATTATCTTAAGAGGTCAGCTTGCAATGGGCTATACGTGGTCATCATGGGTAGGAGAAACCACACTCTGCTGAAATCCAAGGACAGAGATTTGGAGTTTCATCACTATGGTGATTTTCCTGGGCAAGTTTCATGACAAGTGACCAGGTGACAGGGTCGGTGTCCTGCAAGTGAGGGGGTTGCATCACTAAGTGGTCTGGTGTATTGGATGAGCTTGTGGACCTGTTTTTTCCTGTAGGAGTTTGATACATCTGTGCATCCTTGTGTTCCTGATTAACTTGATAAGTTCACAAGTGGACATTCTTACTAGCATGATAATTTATCAGTTTGTGCCATATAGTTATGCCAGACAGATGGTGGTTGTTCACTTGTACAAAGTTTAGCATCATTTCACCTCAGCACTTAAACTCAAAATGGAGTAGCTTGTGTCAAACCACTGCTTTACAAAAACAAGTGACTCAAATTTAGGCCCAGCCTGAAAACTGCTGTTCTATACATCAAAGAGTAACTCAGAGCAGGGCACAGCCTGCTCTCTACTCACTCTCTTATTTCTCTCTTTGAGGCTTCCTTTCTTCCTTAAAAGTAAGCTATATTTATGATTATACTTTCCAAAGTGCTATCTGTCTATAAATGAGTCTAATCATTTTTAGTCATTTTAATTCTCTGCAGTTAATTCAAAATAATGGGTTAGGATCCTTTAATAAGCTGTTGTTTAAGGTCCCAATAAATATGAACTGACCAGTCTTCTGAAAATCCTTCAGTGCATTTAATTGGACTCTAAATTTGGGGTAGTAAATGCTATGATGGTGTGAATCCTAGCATCTAAATTAAATTAGCATGACTGGAAATTTTAATGATTTCCCTGGGTTGAACACTCTCAGAAATTACGAAAACTTAGAAATGCAAATATTTAAGATAAGATCTACACAAAACATGCACAAAATCTCACCCAAGAGCTGGGGATATAGCTCACTTGGTAGAGTGCTTGTGTCTCATGCACAGGCCCTTGGTTCAATCCCCAGCACCAAAACAAAAACAAAACAAAAAATCTCTCCCAAAAGATAAAATAGCAAATTGAGACTACTGAATGTCATAGGATATTTTATATGAACTTCTTCTTTCTCCCCACATGTCAGCATGACTTTTGGGATTCTACCTACTAACATTCATTTGCATCTGAAAACTGCTTCTTTTTACAACACTGATTATCTCCTAACACATAAGCTGCCTTTTCCTCAGGTGGGTCCCATTAGAACACCTTATCATGTAGCAGTACCTTTTAACATAAGTCCTTCTTCAAGTCCATGTAATACTCATGTTTGTATCATGTTTCTCAATACCAGTCTTTGGACATAAGGATAAATACACCCAACTTATTTGGATCCAGAGCTGCCTCTTTTTCCCAAGGATTACTGTAACACTTCCCTTTCCTTCTTCTAAAAAGAACAGTACAAATTTCCATTTACTGCCAATGAAGTATGTTTACTTTTTTTATGTATCCCAAAGATAAAGCAGATGAAGTTGTAACATTGAAAAGGTCTTCTGGAAATACTTTTGAAAACCACTGATTATGCAAGAAAGGATCCATTTCTTCAGTTGTAATATGATCTAGAAAAGGATCCTATCGCAATTTTTTTTATCACAGTGTTTCTCACATGACTTATCCTTACATGAGACTCCTATCAATATGAAATATAATGTAAAATGTATCCTAATATGTATTAAGAAAATCATGTATTGTGTTAATTTATGCATTCTATTAAAGCAGTATCATTCTCAGAAGCCATGTGTTAAAAGGTATTTGAAAACACTAAATAAAAATGCTGCATCTTCTTGGATTTGTTAGTTTATTTACAGTCTAGACAAAATTTAAAGTAATTTAATATGGAAACTACTCTTTTACATTTGAATAAACATATATACATTATGTATAGAAATTGCTTTAAATTAAACAAAAACATGGGTCTTCAAAAAAATGTTTGGCTGCTCCTACTATCCCAAGTTTTTCTAGTGTTTTGGACATAAAAGGGTGCTGTATTTTGTCAAATGCCTTCTCTGCATCAATTGATAAAATCTTATGACTTATCTTTAAATCTATTGATGTGATTATTACATTTATTGATTTCCATATGTTGAACCAACCTTGCATCCCTGGAATGAGCCCTACTTGATCATGGTGCACTATTTTTTTGATATGTTTTTGTATGCGATTTGCCAGAATTTTATTGAGAATTTTTGCATCTATGTTCATCAGGGATGAAGTTTTCTTTCTTTGATGTGTCTCTATCAGGTTTTGGAATCAGGGTGATACTTGCCTCATAGAATGAGTTTGGAAGGGTTCCCTCCTTTTCTATTTCATGAAATAGTTTGAGAAGTATTGGTATTAATTCTTCTTTGAAGGTCTTGTAGAACTCAGCCAAGAATCTGTCTGGACCTGGGCTTTTCTTGATTGACAGGCTCTTGATGGCATCTTCTATTTCCTTTCTTGAAATTGATCTGTTTAAGTTGTGTATGTCCTCTTGGTTCAGTTTGGGTAGGTCATATGCCTCTAGAAGTATTTCTTCAGGGTTTTCTCTTTTACTGGAGTATAAATTTTCAAAAGTGTTTCTAATTATCCTCTGTATTTCAGTAGTGTCTGTCGTGATATTTCCTTTTTTAATTTGGATTTTCTCCCTCCTTCTTTTCATTAGAGTGGCTAAGGGTTTGTCAATTTTGTTTATTTTTTCAAAGAATCAGCTTTTTGATTTGTCAATTTTTTGAATTGTTTCTTTTGTTTCAATTTCATTGATTTCAGCCCTGATTTTGATTATTTCCTGTCTTCTACTTCTTTTGGTGTTGATTTGTTCTTCCTTTTCTAAGGCTTTGAGATGAAGAGTCAATTCATTTATTTGTTGACTTTTACTTCTTCTAATGAATGAACTTTCTAGTTCACTCACTTCTTCTAGTGCGATGAACTTTCCTCTTAGCACTGCCTTCATGGTATCCTAGAGATTTTGATATGTTGTATCAGAGTTTTCATTTGCCTCTAAAATTTTTTTAGCTCTTTCCTGATGTCTTCTGTTATCCATGCATCATTCAATAGCATATCATTTAGTTACCAGGTGTTGGAGTAGTTTCTGTTTTTTAATCTGTCATTGATTTCTAATTTTATTCCATTGTGGTCAGATAGGATGCAGGTAGTATCTCTACAAAATTTTTTGTATTTGCTAAGACTGGCTTTGTGACATAACACATGATCTATTTTGGAAAAAGATCCATGTGGTGCTAAGAAAAAAAGTGTATTCACC
>PVHX01023325.1:0-25979 GCA_004024805.1 Geosciurus inauris
CCATGGATTCTAGTAGTGTAGTATCTTGGTTTGTTTGAGTCACTTTCTTCCCTTGTTTTCTCATGATGTTTGTGTGTCTTTCCTTCTAGCTCTGCTGATCCAAGGTGTTACAGTTTTAACTCCTATATGGTTATAGTTTCCCTGCAGGGTTTCGTTACCTCTCCTCCAGTAGGTGGCGTTGTCCGTTGTTTGCTGGACTATCCCGGCTGGTATCCTTGGTACTGGTCCCAGGCCAAGGTGAAACTCTGGGCCGCTGGTGGAGTCGCTGTTCCACCGTGGCCAAGGTTTGCTCCCAGGTGTTCACCTGCGCCCCCTGGTGTGTAGGAAGTTCCGCCGTGTTAGAAGGTGACCACAAAGAACCACAGAGAGCTGCCAAGAAGCTGGTTGGAAAATGGCACCCCGCTACTTCCAATCTCGGTCTCAGAGTGCCTTAGCCCTGGGCCGAGGCCACGGCTGCAACTGCTTTCTGCCAGCCGGCGCCAAAGTCAAGACTCCCAGCTACCGCTGTCTCCCGGTGGCCCTAGGCTCACACACGAGAGCGAGACTCGTGGGGCGGTATGCCGCAGAGAGCTGCCAAGAAACTGGTTGGAGAATGGCACCCCGCTACTTCCAGTCTCAGTCTCAGAGAGCCTGAGCCCTGGGCCAAGGCCCGGGCTGCAACTGCTTTCTGCCAGCCGGCGCCGAAGTCACGCCTCCCGGCTACCACTGTCTCCCGGTGGCCCTGCGCTCACACACGCAAGCAAGACTCTTGCGTGGGGCGGTGAGCCGCAGAGAGCTGCCAAGAAACTGGTTGGAAGATGGCACCCCGCTACTTCCTGTCTCGGTCTCACAGAGCCTGAGCCCTGGGCCGAGGCCCCCGGCTGCAACTGCGTTCCACTGGCCGGCGCTGATCTCATGCCACGGCAGCTCCCGCTGCCTCCCGGTGACCCTGTGCTCACACACACGAGCGAGACTCTTGCGTGGGGTGGTAAGCCGCAGAGAGCTGCCCAGAAACTGGTTGGAAGCTGGCACCCCGCTACTTCCAGTCTCGGTCTCGGGGAGCCTGAGCCCTGTGCCCAGGCCCGGGCTGCAACTGCGTTTCTCCGGCCAGCACCGAAGCCATGCCTCCCGGCTACCGCTGCCTCCCGGTGGCCCTGTACTCACACACACGAGCGAAATTCCTGCGTGGGATGTTGAGCCACAGAATGATGCCAGGAAGCTGGCTGGAAAACGGCGCCTCCACCACTTCCAGCCCTGGTCCTTGAGAGCCTAGCGCAGAGTGGACTGTCTAGGCCGCCATCTTGGAACCGCGCCCAGAAACTCAGCTTTTATAATTCAGTTCCCATGTTTTTATAGCTATAGCACTGTGATGATTACATGATGACTTCTGGAACAAAACTGGTATTGGTTTTGTTTTCTTATAATTATCTTTAACAGTATAAATACTGTGCCTTTTTATTTGAGTAAGGTGATTCATTTCTTGGGAGTAGGTAAGATGTAAATCAAGATGGCTTTTTGGCTTACTAGATGTAGGCATATTTCCAACATTTAAATTCAAACTAGGAGTACTTATGTTCATAGTTGGTTTTATTTACAGATCAAATTCTTGGTCTTCTTTCATTGTAACTATAACAACTTCTGAGTTCCTTGCTTTTTAATTTTCTTTTTTTTTAAAATATTTTGTTTAGTTGTAGATGAACACAATATCTCTATTTATTTATTTTTATGTGGTGCTGAGGATCGAACCCAGTGCCTCACGTATGCAAGGCAAGCGCTCAACCGCTAAGCCATAACCCCAGCCCCGCTTTTTAATTTTCTGTATTATAAAAATTCTCGTCCTCAGTGTTAGAAGCATGTTTAGTTTCTAGTTTGTTATTTCCAGGCTCTAATTTATTTGTCCATAAATGCATCTCAGAATATGATTGGTGAGAATGTTTCAGGGACCCAGAGCATGTATGAGAAGGAAAGATATTTTGAAAACTGGTTTCTATTTGTTTAACACATTTCCACATTACTGCAGAGACAGATACTCCAGAAGCAACTTCTTCCTCATAATCAACTACATGACTTGTCAAATTAGAGGGTATTTTTCTATAAATTGATTCTTCCTTTGGAGTTAACATATTTTAAGAGCCAATATCAACACACACCAAGCAAGGCAGTGTGTGGATATGAAGAACCTGAGAAGCAAAATCAGTTGGACGTCATTGGATGACAGGCACATAGTCTTGGCAAGGTGAGCTGGTTACTCCCTGCCAGCACAGCTGGCCAGCTCCTCCTCAATCATCTAGCTCTGACCCTGAGTCACCCTCCTCAGGGTCCAAATACCCTCCCTGAATTCTCCCTACTAAGGCTGCTGTTCCTGAGTAACTCCTGACTTTCTCATCACCCTTCCTCCTTCATCTGGGCTACTGGAATTTTTCTTAGGAAATCGAAGAATTCTAAGTTCTTTAGAGACTGAAGATGGCAGAGCAGATCTAGGCAGCAACCCTCAACCTCTACAGAGTCCAGAGAGGAAGCAGTGAAGTAACAGCTGACCAGAGAGAACAATACTACAATTTTCTACCTGGACTACAGGTAGCTACTCTCCATAACCAGTATTTTGACTTAAGTCAAAATTAATCAGAAGAAATAAACGGGGTTATTTCATACTGGTTAGGGGAATCAACCAACAACAAGATAAAATGATTGTGAATATTTGTGCCCTAAACATTAGTGTGCTGATAAACACAAAGCAACCGTTTCTCAATATAAAGAATCAAATAGGTCACAATATAATAATATTGGAGGATTTCAACAAACCTGTGTCATCATTTGATAGGTCATCCAAACATAAACAAAATAAAGACTCTCAAGAACTAAAAAATAGTATTAATCAAATGAACTTAACAGGTATCTATAGAATATTTCATCTGTTGGCATCTGAATTCACTTTCTTCTCAGAGGCACATGAAACTTTCTCTAAAACAGATAATATTTTGGGCAAAAAGAAAGTCTTAGCGGATGCAAAAAAGAGATAATTCCTTGCATTCTATCATATAATGATGGAGTGAAATTAGAAGTCAAGAACCAGATAAAAGTCAGAGACCATTTTAACACATTGAAATGAAATAATGCACTTTTGTGTGGGAAATGGATCAAAGAAATTAGGGGAGAAATTTAAAAATTATTGGAAACAAATGAGAACAGAGATATAACATATCAAAATCTCTGGGACTGTAAGAAGACAGTTTTAGTGAGAAAATTTATAGCACTGATTTCCTACATTAAAATAAAAGAAAGATACCAAGCAATCTAACATTAAATCTCAATGCCATAAAAAAGAACAAACTAATTCCAAGATCAGTAAAAGACAGGAAATAATGAAGATCAGAGTTGAAATTCATGCAATTGAGAATTAAAAAGCAATACAAAGGATAAATGCAACATAGAGTTGGTTCTTTAAAAAGATAAACAAGATTGATAAACCCTTAGCCAAACTAACCAAAACAAAGAGAGAAAAGACCCGTTCACATTAAAACACTGGATAAACTATGGATAAAAGGAACTAACTTCAACATTGTAAAGGCTACATACTAAAAACACAAGGCCAATATTACACTGCATGGAGAAAAACAGAAAACATTTGCTCTGAAATCAGGAACAAGTCAAGGACGTCTACTCTCACCACTACATAGTTCTTAAAACTCTAGCCAGTACTTTGGCGAGAGAAGGCAATTAAATGGATACAAATAAGAAAAGAAGAACCAAATTGTATGTTTGCTGACAATATGATGCTATATTTAGAAGACCCAAAGACTCTACCCCAAGATTTCTAGAGCTGATCAACTAATTTAGCAAAGAAGCAGGATACAAGATCAACATTCATAAATCAATTTCTTTCCTATACTCTAATACAAATCTGGAATAACAAATCGGAAAATTCCCATTCCCAATAGCCTCAAAACATACCTAGGAATAAATCTAACCACTGAAGTGGAAGACCTCTACAATCAAAACTGCCGGCACTGAAGTAAGAAACCAAAGAAGACATTAGAATTATGGAAAGATGTTCTTTGACAAATAATATTATCAAAATGTTCATATTACTAAAAGCATTATACAAATTCAGTGCAATCCCCATCAAAATACCCATGATATTCTTCAAAGAACTAGAAGGAAAACTCCTAAAATTCATTCAGAATAAGGAGAGACCCAGAATAGCCAAAGCAATCATGAGCAAGAGGGATTCTGGAGGCATCACAATACCCAATCTCAAATTATACTGCAGAACTTTAATATTACAAACAGCATGGTATTGGCATCAAAACAGATATAGAGATCAATGGGATAGCAGAGAAGACAAAGAGATAAATTTACATAGATACAGTCATCTGATACTCAACAAATGTGCCAAAGCATAGGTTGGAGAAAAGATAGCCTTTTTTAATATATGGTGCTGAGAAAACTGCATATCCATATGTAAATGAATGCAACTAGATTCATATCTTTACTTTGCACACAATTCAATTCAAAGTGGATCAAAGGAATTAGGAAATAGACCAGAAATTTTGCACTTGCAAGCAGAAATAAATCATAGGCTCAACACTCCAATAAATTGGTATAGGCAACAACTTCCTTAACAAGGATCCTAAAGGTCAAGAAATAAAATCAATAAATGAATTAAGTGGGACAGCATCAAATTAGAAAGCTTATGCACAGCAAAAAAAAACAAGAATATATAGAGAGCCTACAGAATGGAAGAAGATCTTTGCCATTTGTTTCTCCAACAAAGGATTAATATCTACAATATATAAAGAACTCAAAAAAATTAACCCCCCAAAACACAAGTAATAAATGGACAAAATAACTAAATAGAAAATCCTCAAAAAAGAAATGCAAATGGCCAAGAAGCATATGAAAAAAAATGTTTAACGACACTAGAAATGATCAAGAATACAAACAATAATAAATATTGGTGGAACTTCAAATTAATACAACCACTCTGGAAAACAATATGGAGATTCTCAAGAGACTATGAATGCAACAACCCTATGACTGAGCTATCCCACACCTCAGTATTTATCCAAAGGAAATAAAGTCAGCATATGATCTATTGATTCTGAAAGACTATTCTGAAAGGCAATTTTAGAATAGTCACATACTAATTACTAAAGCAAGGAAAACAATATGAAATCAGGAATTTGAATGTACATGTTTTACATACCAGTGGCTGGTTACTTTCAGGTCCTTCAAGTCTATTTTGCTCTTCTTCTGATGTAATTTCTAAATGTGATGCTGTTGAAAAATGTACAATTTTTCTTACAATAATCAGAAAAAGTACTACTGTTTCAAAATGGAATTAAAGAAGCCAACCATCATCATCATTACTATCACAAAAAATTTATATTTATTTTCCCAATACATAATTTAAGATTAATCTTTAGCTGAATATTTAGTTCTTTTTATCTTATTTTATTTTGTTGATTTCATTTCATTTGGCTCAGTTTTAGTTTATTTGTGTGTGCCTGTGTGCTACAGGGTCAAACCCAGGGCCTTGTACATGCTTAGAAGCACTCTACAACTGAATTCCATCCCAGGCCTTTTAATTTTATTTTGATATTGTCTTTCTGCAGTGCCCAGGCTGGCCTCACATCTTCCATTCTCCTACTCCAACCTCCTAAGTAGCTGAGATTACAGGTGAACTCCAATGCACTAAGTAAATATGTACTTCTTCAGGAAATAATTATACTTATCCAAAACTTCAACAAATCATCCAGGCTCTAGGTGTCACCTAGATGCATACAATCATCTCAAAGACTCATCCACAAATGCACCCCCTCAATATAAATGATCAAATCCTCAGAGACAAAATTTTAAAATACCACAGAAACATAAATGTTTACACTGTACACTATTTTCTGTCTCATCTCATGAGAGTAACTTATCAACAACCTGTTCATCATTAATACTTTCAAAAACTACTGATACTATATTTTTATGGTTTTTTTAATTAAGTAAACACCCTGTTCCTTATATCTGAAATAATTTTGTTGACTTTTCTGACAAACTACTTTTCTAGTTTTTACAGTCCGTCTGCTATGTAAAGCAGGTATTTACATAGGTTGGAGGTTTTTTATATAGGAAGCAGGTTTTTCTGCAATGAAAAACAGGTATTTCTTTCCTTAGGGTGATCAGTTTTTCTTTACTGATTTTTCTACTGTACATTTACCACCTGAAGAAGAAATTCTCTCTTTACATGTTAATCCTATTGACACCTAGACTTGTAGAGACAATTTTTGAGTTCCCTAGTATGAACAGTCTTTATTTATTTGATCTCATATTTACTTATTGAGATACTTATAAAGACTAGGGTGACTAAAAGGTATCAGGGATGGTTTTACTAGAGGTAATATGTGAGCTGAAACTAAAGGGGTAAGGGTAGCCAGCTATAGTGCAGAAAAGGGTGAGAACATGACTGGCAATAGCAAGAAAGGAAGAAAAGTATTAAACATGTGTGTGCTTGTTTAAAAATATAGGAATTGGTGAGGAGTAATGCCAGAGAAAAGAGCAGACAGGAAAAAGGGCTAAAGATAGAGAGTTAGGCAGACCTCATAATTAGGAAAGCATTAGTAGTAACTTTCAGATACTTGCCCATTAATGTTGTTTAAGGAATGGCTCACGGACATAATTCCATGGGAAATAAAATTACATAATTACATTTCTCTAAATGCTATGCATACAATGAATGTCAGGGACATTATTCATATGTCATATTCATATTCATATGAAAGGGGATAAACAAGTACAAGAGAATAGAGCAAAATTCAGATGATGCATGCCTGAAATGAAGGAATTCTTACAAAAATATTTTTGTGTCCTATGTAAAATTAATTTTTATTGAATGAATTCGTGTATAAATCTGATTCCCTAGCAAATGAGACTCTGCTCATGTCTATTAAAAAAAATACCAAATGAGATGTGAAATGAACAACATGGACTAAGTTGCTTGTTTTCACTTTGTAGTTTTTCTGTTTCAGATCTTCCTAGGACAAGGGAGCTCATTTATTTATTTTATTTGGAATGCACTGATTAAAGGACCTACCAAGCTCATCAATAAATGAGAGGGGTGAGGGTGAAGCTCAGTGGTAGAGCATCTGCTTAGCATGCAAAAGGCCCTAGTTCCAATCCCCTCCACCAAAAAGAAAACAAACAAATAGAAAAAGAAATAAAAACAAAAAATTCAATGGTATGTAAGTAACTTTAGATTGGCAACTCAGTCATTAACCTGGGAGAAAAATTATTTTTTTCCATAAAACACAATATTTAAATTACAGTTAGAGAAAAAACTAAATGCATATAATATTTTAAGATTTCTTATACAGACATCATATGGGTGTGATTAAGGGCACTGCATTAATTGGTACTTAAATTAGAACACACATTTAATGCAATTAGTCATGTGGACTAGTGACATAATAGAAGGAAAATTGATTTTTTAAAGAAATGCATGCTCCCTGTTTTTCTAGACTGGTATCCAATCCCTGGGCTGAAGCAAAACGTCTGTCTTACCCTTCTGAGAAACTGGGACTACAGACATGCCCCACTACCTAGCTCTCCGATAAGCATTTTTGAAACTAAAAAAATCTTGAGATTACAAATCCACTTCTGTGAATTACTAATAAGCATAGGGATTCCTATGATGGAATTTTAAATAAGAAACATTTGACATAAACATTACATTCAAAATTATTTTCCTATGCTTATAAATAACATTATTTTCCTTTTGGACATGGATACCAATGTAACCATATGGCTTATTTATGTCAAATCCTCCCATCAAATTTGGAGAAACAAAAAAAATTAGGAATGAGCAGACCACTTGGATTTCCACTGTTAAATGGGCTTCATTCCAGAAGCTCTGTGTTGCAAAATTTACCTGACTTGAATGTCCTTCCATCTATCATCCCTATAGCTCTAATTGGAACACAATCTTTCATCTCATAGAATTATTAAATACCAATAACCCTTTATATTTCAAATCAGCATAATTGATATTCAAAATAAAAATTTTGGTATTCGAGGAATAAGTTCTATAATATGTTTTATTTCCAGTATTGGTCTGTTGTGGTATATCTTCTTAGTCTTTAAAGGATTTTAATGAAATGACTATCTCATCCAAAATTAGGTTATATTACCAAGGATGGAATGTAGCTCAGTGATAGTGTGCACTCCTATCAAGACCAATGTCAAGCCCCAATAACAAATGGGGTAAAAAAAAAAACTAAGAGAACAATTAGATATCATTCCAAAAACAGTCAATGCTTTTATGACAATATAAATTTCATATGAATAGCGAATATCAATGAAATATATGTCCCTGTTACCCCAATGCCAACAATTCTTCCTGCTCCCAACATCTCGTGTAGCAGCAATAACCTAATATTTGGTTTGAAAGGGAAGGAATATACTGAAGCCATATGAAGTGGGTTTTCTCAAGCTTCCTCATCACTAATTTCAAAATTATCTAGATTACATTTCTCTTTTCTTCCTTATTTCTCATGCCATTTTCCTTTTTAAAAATAGTGATTTTGATACTTTCCATCTTACATTCTTTGTGTGGATTATTCCCATTACTTTCTTCCACTCTATTTAGCAATAGCATCTGAAAATTATAACTTCTATTACTTTATCTTTTTTTGTCCTTCCTCTTATCAAGGAACATGCATATAAAAAAGCAAGTTTTTCTTCCGCCTTGATCATGCTGTATCTTGAACTATATTATTCAATGCCCTTCTTCCAGGTTTCTTTAAATGCAAGTCTATACCCTTGCTAATTAGAATGTGATCTGAAAACCAGAACCACTGCAATAACCTTAGAATATATGCAAAATGCAGAACCACTTATCTAATCAATCACAATGTGCGATTTTAACATGGTCCCCAACAGATGATTCATTAAAGTTTGAGAAGCTCTGGTCTTTACTGAGTCTACTTTCACTTCCTCTAACTTATCTTTTTTGGAATATAGCCTCATGTTCCTCCCTATCACATCCCCCAAGTTGAAACTGTATAAGAAGTCACAAACTGTCTAATGAACATTTTATCAGGCTGTGGTTTTCTTATCTTTCCATAAATAATCTTATAATTTCCTCTCTCTCCATTTTCTTGTGCTGGACTATATGGTACCATCCTAGGAAATAGCAACACTTGAAAATGACATCTTATTATATATGCACATGGCTGTTATATACAGTAAATAAAACAGCTCTATGTGATCAGGTACTTCAAAAAGCTCTGCATGATGAGGTGCTTTATGCTGTATTTCCAATAGTGAAGAATACAAGCTGTGTGGGAAATTTCTACTCTACTTCTCAGACAAGTTTTGGAGCTGGAAGCTCACAATTCTTCCCACACTTTGAATAACCTCTTCATCATCTTTCCAAACTATTACATGAATTTCACTTCCACCAATGTATACACCTAGTTCTTTTTCTTTACGTACTTTCTATCATTTCTGCCTTTCTTATTCTTCATTCTCATTTCTCCTGTCCTTTTCTTTGTCAACTGTCCTCTGGACTGAGGGTGTCTTGAGATGGAATGAACAATTCAGCTCATGTAGTGATACTCCCAATTAAACATCTTGCTGAGCCTTCATATGATATGCCACTCATATATCTTTCATTTCTTTTTCCTTACTACCTATTTATTAGGTGCCATCCTTCAGATGTTAGAATATACCAGTGCACTTGCTTTAAATAAACATACTACTTGTGAATTTTATAGGATATATAGATGTTACCTTCTTTATGTTTATTTATTTTCTGTTCAGCTCTTTGATCTTCAGCCATAGTAAACTTGAGAACACGTCTCAGTGGAAGAGTCTCAGAGACATTCTGGTAAAATTAACATTCATAATTAGTTGCATAGATTTCCTACTTGCCTTTTAAGAACAGATCTAAATTCCCATTGCTGAAATCAAGGGTACTTACAAAGCAAACAAGTATTTATTGTAAAGCAAAACCTTTCCAAAGAGAATGTATGCTCTCTAGAACAAGCCTAATTTTGTCTTCTCGTGGATATTATCTGTTAACAGCATGGAAAGAGAGAGGAAGATATGTGAAGAGACAAGGTACTAACTAATGTGCACATTTCAAGAAAGAATTAACTTCAGTATATGTAACTACTTTTGCATTGCCCACCAATAAGAAAGATATTTTTGAACAAACACTTTACATAAATTCTCATCTACAAACTTGTTATAATACAATGTTAAACATTTAGGACAGTATAATGGCAGGCATTGTTTTAGTGATGAAATAAAATAGCATGATAAAAGATTGGAAATGTCGTGTTGTGTATAAATGAAACATTATAGAACCTGCTCCATTTGGGTAAACAAGGTCTTAGAAAACTACATTTTTTGGTATTCATTTTAATGATAGAAAATGTAGTTGAATAAGATGACAAAGTAGTAAGAAAACATTTCTTGACACACATTTAAATAATAGCACACAAATTCTGGGCAAACTATGCAACTCTTTCATTTCAAGAAAGTATTTCAAAGATGTATACTAAGAAAGGTCAGTCTAGAAGTAATGGCACTACAGAAGTCTACCTGAGATTTAATCTAATTGGTGTAGAACTACATAATGACATTGGTGGCTGTGGGAAAACATTGCAGTGTAACTGTGTAGAATCAGTGATCAGATGAGACTAAGAACACCTTGGTTATTAGAGTATTAAGAGAATTCATGGAAGAAATAGGCTACCATCACACACTGGCTAGGTGGAAGGGGATAAGATCCCCTCTGGGGAAAAAATGAAAGAATTCCAGCAATCTCAGGAAAATTAGACACCATGACAGAGTAAAAAGTCAGTAGAGTGAATCTCCAGGATATTCAAAAAACTTAACACCAAAAAAAAAAAAAAACCAAAAAAAAACAAATAACCCGATCAATAAATGGGCAAAGGAACTGAAAAGAAACTTCACAGAAGAAACACAATTGGTAAAAAACTATATGAAAAAAATGTTCAACATCTCAGCAATTAGAGAAATGCAAATTAAAAGTACAATGAGAATCCATCACACTCCATTCAGAATGCAATTATCAAGAATGCAAGTAACAATAAATATTGGTGAGGATATGGGGAGAAAGTTTCACTCAGGCATTGCTGGTAGGACCGCAAATTGGTGCAAGCACTATGGAAAGCAGTTTGGAAACCTTAGAAAACTTGGAATGGAACCACCATTTATTGCCTACTCCTTGGTTTATACCCAAAGGAGTTAAAATCAGCATACTATAGTGAAGCAGGCACATCAATGTTTATAAACCCTCAATTCACAATAGCCAACCTATAGAACCAACCTAGATACCCTTCTACAGATGAGTGGATAAAGAAAATGTGGTATACACACAATGGGATATTACTCAGCCATAAAAATGAATAAAATTTTGGCATTTTCCAGTAAGTGGATGGAACTAGAGACTATTAAGCTAAGTGAAATAAGTCAATCCCAAAAAAAAAAAGGTCAAATATTCTCTCTGATACATGGATGCTGATCCACAACAAGCAAGGGTAAGAAAAAGAGAATAGAAGATCATTGGATTAGAAAAGGGGAATGAAGGAAAAGGAGGGAGGATGGGAATAGGAAAGACAGTAAAATGAATTGGACATAACTTTCCTTTGCTCATAAATGAATACACAACCAGTGTAATTCCACATTATGTACTACAAGTATGGAATCCTAAATGAAATGGGTTGTACTCTATGTATGTATAACATGTCAAAATACAATCTACTATCATGCATATCTAAAAACACCAAACACAATTTTTAAAAAATGATCAAAGAGAAAAAGTCCGTAGAGCTGAGGATAGTTTTGGAATTCCCTGTGCTGGCCCTGGAGACATGGAGCATTGCAGATTCTGTCCTAGATATTGTTAATACCTGGCCAGGGAGCCAGTTTTTCCAGGGTTCCTTTTTTGCATGCTTACTGCATGGTTGACCAGAAATCCCTGCAGTTCTTTTTATACCTGCAAAACCCATCTGCTTCATTAATTGACTGGGGCATCAGGGTTCAACTCCAAGACTCAGGCCTCTTAGTTTATCACTTAGTATTACCACCTGATTGCTATTACACTTGTTCAGATTTCTTACCATATCTGTGTCCTAGTTTGTCTATGGAAACTAATGAGTGCAATTACAATTTGTAATTAGTGGTTTGATCCTAGAGTCAGGGAACAAATCCAGCTCTGTGCGGTTTCCTGAAGATTTATGGGTGAGAAATTTATTTACTAAGTTTCTAAAATATATGTAGGTATATTTTTGCTCATGTTTCTATACTTTACAACCATAAAATGATTGTGGTGATGTTATCTTATACCCTGTTTCCCAGTCACTCCAGAATGTGAGGAGAAAAATAGTAGACAATTGTGACCGACTATTTTCTTAGTCCAGAATGTTCTCCTCTTCTATGGGGCTGGTTTCTTCCCTTCCATTACTTGTCAGCTTAAATGTCAGAAAGGGAAAGCTCTGCACTGATTCCAGAATTCCTCTCTCATTACTATCGACATTGAAGCTATATATAAACTCCTTAAATTTAAAAGAAGCGAGAATTATATTTTCATCTACTTCTTAACTGAAATGAATTTTGAGTTTTTCCAAAGAATCTAGTCTACAGTTCCTACTATCCTTAGCCCCACTATTTTTGTTGGGTATGAATTACATCCTTTGCTTCATCCTCTTATTCAATCTAGATAATTATGGTGCTCTTCTTTAAAGAATACTTGTCATTTTTCTCCCTTCTCACCTTCAGATTCACCTAGCTATTCATTGGGTTTTCTTTCTACTTCTTTTCTACTCAATAGCGTACCTGACAATTATTTACTCCCACCAACTTCTACAAATCTCAATTCTGCACATATGTCTTTCTTGGTGCTATACATTTTGCTATTGCTATTTCTTTCTAGGAACATTGTCACCATTATGAGGATATAGGAGATGATATATTAAAAAAGGGGACAGGAAACAGTACTACTAGGCATCTTACTGTTGATTCAGGTGAGGAAGGAGGAGTACCATGCAAGCTCTTTAATATACCTTGCATGAGAGGTCAAAAGCACATGTTCCACTTCACTCTCTGAATTATTGTTTTCAAGCAAGTTTTGATTTTTTTTGTTTCACAGGGTCATATTTTACACTTACAATAATAAAAAAAACTTAAAGTGCATGAAACTTTTTTGAATTTCAAGTCAATAAACAGTACAAGAATTGGCAGACTTCAAAGAGATTATCATCATTCCTGGATTGCCGAAAATTTTGACAAACTTCTTTTCCTTCACAAACATTCTAGGAAAGGAAAAAAAAATATGTGCAATGAGCCTTAAATTTGATCAAAATCATCATAAATTTCATCATTAGTACATGACTCAATGGGTACTGAATCATTCCAATATACACTTCAACCCTCATTCAGCCACTAATGACCTGCATTTTTTCATGCATTAAGAATTAGGGAAGATGTGGCAGAGGGCCCTGATCCGCCCCCAGAAACCTCCATGGTTGTCCAGCCAAAGGGAGACCAGGAACTGCTACTTCTAGCCACTGCAAGCCCAAATTCAGGGCAAGAGCTGCTCCAGAGACCACAGCGGAGGCAGCCCTGCTGAAGGGCAACCTGGGCCTGCCTCAGTTCCACTCCAGAGTTCCTGTGGACCGGCAAGAACCACAGAGGGCCCAGATCCGCCCTCAGGAAACTCCACGGGTGTCCAGCCAATGTGAGACCAGGGGCTGCTAGCCACTAGCCACAGAGGAAAGCATACCCAGGGTAAGAGTAGCCTGTAGAGTTCCCAGCATGAAGAGGCCCTACCCAAGTGCAATCTGGGCCCACCTCAGTTCCGCTCCAGAGTTCCTGTGGTCAGGCGAGACAGAAGGCCCAAATCCACCCTTAGGGAATGCCAGGGGTGCCCAATTGAAGGCAGACCAGAGCCTGCTAACTTCCAGCCCCAGGGGAGCTCACACTCACTGTAAGGGTTACACACAGACTCTCCTGCTTGTGACCCTGCCTAATTGAGACCTGGGCCCACCTCTAGTTCCACTCCAGAGTTCCTGTTCACCAGCAGGAGTGCAAGAGAGGGGCAAAACAGCCCTCAGGGGCCACCTCAGGAGCCCAGCCAAGGCCAATCCCACTCCCTCTAGAGGTACATCCACTACAGCCGCCACCAACTTTACTGGCAGTAGTGCCCATCTGGGGACACTGGGGGAACAGAAGTAGCTCCAAGGAGAGACACAGGTAATCTGGAGTGTCAACAAGATTATAGGATAGAAGACACAATACCTCAGATCGGTATTTCAAGAAAAGAAGATACAAAATCAACATGAGAAAACAAGGGAAGAAAGTGCCCAAAATAAACCTGGATACCACTGTACCAGAATACATTGACAGCACAGTTGTTGAAATGTCAGAGAAAGAATTCAGAATGTACATAATTAAAATGATCAGTGAACTAAAGAATGACATAAGTGAATAATTACAGGCAAAAAATTGATTAATCCAAAAAAGAAATAGGTGAGCAAATAAAGGCAACCATTGAACATTCTAACAAAGAGATAAGAGAGCAATTACAAGTAGCAAAAGATTACTTTAAGAAAGAGCTAGAGATCGTGAAAAAAAACAATCAGAAATTCTTGAAATGAAGGAAACAACAAACCAAATAAAAAAACTCAATAGAAAGCATCACCAGTAGACTAGATCACCTGGAAGACGGAACCTCGGATAATGAAGACAAGATATACAATCTTGAAAATAAACTTGACTATACAGTGAAGATGGTAAAAGATCATGAACAGAACATACAAGAAATATGGGACAGCATCAAAAGACCAAATCTAAGATTTATTGGGATAGAAGAAGGTGCAGAATTTCAAACTAAAGGAATGCACAATCTCTTCAATGAAAAAATATCAGAAAATTTCCCAAGTATGAAAAATGAAATGGAAAATCAAATACAAGAGGCTTACAGGACACCAAACATACAAAATTTCAACAGATCTACACCAAGGCACATTATAATGAAAATGCCCAGAATAAGGATAGAATTTTAAAGGCTGCGCAAGAGAGAAACCAGATTACATACAAGGGGAGACCAATTCATATCTCAGCAGATTTTTCATCCCAGACCCTAAAAGCCAGGAGATCATGGAATAACATATTCCAAGCCCTGAAAGACAATGGATGCCAACCAAGAATCCTATATCCAGCAAAATTGAGCTTCAGATTTGATGATAAAATAAATGAAATAAATAAAAACCTTCCATGATAAACAAAAGTTAAAAGAATTTACAGCAAGAAAGCCTGCACTACACAGTATTCTTGGCAAAATATTCCATGAAGAGGAAATGATAACCAACAATGGAAAATTTACAAAGAGAGGAACTACACTAAAGGAAAGACTATTCAAAAGAGAAAACAACTCAAGGTAAAATCCTAAAACAAACCAAAATGACTGGAACTAGAAATCATATCTCAATAATAACCCTGAATGTAAATGGCCTAAATGCACCAATTAAAAGACATAGACTGACAGACTAGATTAAAAAAAAAAAGACCCAACAATATGCCATCTTCAAGAGACTCATCTTACAGGAAAAGACATCCACAAACTGAAAGTGAAAGGGTGGGAAAAAACATATCACTCACATAGATCCCACAAACAGGAGTTTCCATCCTCATATCAAGTAAAGTGGACTTCAAACCAAAGATGGTGAAAAGAGATAAAGAAGGTCATTTCATACTTCTTAAGGGAATCATACATCAACAAGACAACAATCATAAATATCTATGCCCCAAATAATGGGGTTGCTACATATATCAAACAAGTCCTTCTCAAATAGAAAAATCAAATAGACCACAACACAATAATACTTGGAGACTTTAACACAGCTCTCTCACCATTGGATAGATCTTCCAAACAAAAACTTAATAAAGAAATCATAGACCTCAATGACACTATCAATAATTTAGACTTAACAGACTTATATAGAGTGTTCCATCCATCAATGAGCAAATACACTTTTCTCAGCAGCACATGGATCCTTTTCCAAAATAGATCATATGTTATGTCACAAAGGCAGTCTTAGCAAATACAAAAAAACAGAGATTCTACCCTACATCCTATCTGACCACAATGGAATAAAATTACAAATCAATGACAGATTAAAAAAACAGAAACTACTCAATCACCTGGAAACTATATAATATGCTATTGAATGATACATGGATAACAGAAGACATGAGGGAAGAGATAAAAAAAAATTCTTAGAAGCAAATGAAAACTCTGATACAACATATCAAAATCTCTGGAATGCCATGAAGGCAGTGCTAAGAGGAAAGTTCATAGCACTAAACTCTTTCATCAGAAGAAGTAAAAGTCAACAAATAAATGAATTGACTCTTTGTCTCAAAGCCTTAGAAAAGGAAAAACAAACCAACACCAAAAGAAGTAGAAGACAGGAAATAATCAAAATCATGGCTGAAATCAATGAAATTGAAACAAAAGAAACAATTCAAAAAATTGACAAAACAAAAAGCTGGTTCTTTGAAAAAATAAACAAAATTGACAAACCCTTAGCCACCCTAACTAAAAGAAGGAGGAAGAAACCCAAATTACTAAAATTCGTGATGAAAAAGGAAATATCACGACAGACACTACTGAAATACAGAGGATAATTAGAAATATTTTGAAAATGTATAGTCCAGTAAAATAGAAAACCCTGAAGACACTAACAAATTTCTAGAGGCATATTACCTACCCAAACTGAACCAAGAGGACATACACAACTTAAACACATCAATTTCAAGCAAGGAAATAGAAGATGCCATCAAGAGCCTGCCAACCAAGAAAAGCCCAGGTCCAGATGGATTCTCAGCTGAGTTCTACAAGACCTTCAAAGAAGAACTAATACCAATTCTCCTCAAACTATTTCATGAAATAGAAAAGGAGGGAACTCTTCCAAACTCATTCTATGATTCCAAAACCAGACAGAGACACATCAAAGAAAGAAAACTTCAGGCCAATATCCCTGATGAACATAGATGCAAAAATTCTCAATAAAATTCTGGCAAACCGCATACAAAAACATATCAAAAAAATAGTGCACCATGATCAAGTGGGGTTCTTTCCAGGGATGCATGGTTGGTTCAACATACAGAAGTCAGTTAACGTAATACATCACATCAATAGACTTAAAGATAAGAATTATATGATTTTGTCAATCGATGCAGAAAAGGCATTTGACAAAATACAGTACCCTTTTATGTTCTAAATGCTAGAAAAACTTGGGACAGTGGGAACATACCTCAACTTTGTAAAAGCTATCTATGCTAAACCCAAGGCCAACATCATTCTTAACGGAGAAAAATTGGAATCTTTCCCTCTGAAAACAGGAACTAGACAGGGATGCCCTCTCTCACCACTGCTATTCAACATAGTCCTTGAAACACTAGCCAGAACAATTAGACAGACGAAAGAAATTAAAGGGATACGAATCAGAAAAGAAGAACTCAAACTATCATTATTTGTGGATGACATGATTCTGTACTTAGAGGATCCAAAAAATTCTACCAGAAAACTTTTAGAATTAATAAATGATTTCAGCAAAGTAGCAGAATATAAAATCAACACCAACAAATCAATTGCATTTCTATACATCAGTGATAAACCCTCTGAAAGAGAAATTAGGAAAACTATCTCATTCACAATAGGCTCAAAAAAAATACTTGGGAATCAATTTAACAAAAGAGGTGAAAGACCTCTACAATGCTACAAGACACTGAAGAAAGAAATTGAAGAAGACCTTAGAAGATGGAATAATCTCCCATGCTCCTGGATAGGCAGAATCAATATTGTCAAAATGGCCATACTTCCCAAAGTGCTATATAGATTCAATGCAATCCCAATTAAAATCCCAACATCATTCCTTATAGAAATAGAAAAGGCAATCATGAAATTCATTTGGAAGAATAAGAGACCTAGAATAGCCAAAGCAATTCTTAACAAGAAGAGGGAAGCAGGAGGCATCACAATACCAGACCTTAAATTATACTACAAAGCTATAGTAACAAAAACAGCATGGTACTGGCACCAAAATAGATATGTAGACCAATGGTATAGAATAGAAGACACAGAGACCTACCCACTTACATACAGTTACCTTATACTAGATAAAGGATCCAAACATGTACACTGGAGAAAAAATAACCTGTTCAACAAATGGTGCTGGGAAAACTGGAAATCCATATGCAGCAAAATGAAACTAAACCCCTATCTCTCACCATGCACAAAATTCAACTCAAAGTGGATCAAATACCTGGGAATCACACCAGAGACCCAATGCCTAATAGAGGAAAAAATAGGCCCAAATCTTCATCATGTCGGATTAGGACATACTTCCTTAACAAGACTCCTATAGCACCACAAGAAGTAAAATCAAGAATCAACAAATGGGATGGATTCAAACTAAATGCTTCTTCTCAGCAAAAGAAATAATCAATGAAGTGAACAGGGAGCCGACATTCTGGGAATAAATCTTTGCCACACACACAGCTGATAGAGCACTAATCTCCAGGTTATATAAAGAACTCAAAAGACTTAACACCAAAAAAACAAAAAACCCAATCTTATAAATGTGCCAAGGAGCTGAACAGAAACTTCACAGAAGAAGGTATACAATCCATCAACAGACAAATGAAAAAATGTTTGACATCTCTAGCAATCAGAGAAATGCAAATCAAAACTACCCTAAGATTTCATCTCATGCCAGTCAGAATGGCAATTATCAAAAATACAAACAACAATAAGTGCTGGCGAGGTTGTGGGGAAAAAGGCACGCTCATACATTGCTGGTGGAACTGCAAATTGGTACAACCCATCTGGAAAGCAGTATGGAGATTCCTTAGAAAACTTGGAATGGAACCACCATTTGAGCCTGCTATCCCACTCCTGGGTCTATACCCAGAAGACTTAAAAACAGCATACTACAGTGCTGCAGCCACTTCAATGTTTGTAGCAGCTCAATTCACAATAGCTAAACTGTGGAACCACCCTAGATGCTCTTCCATAGATGAATGGATAGAGAAACTGTGGTATATATACACAATGGAATATTACTCAGCAATAAGAGAGAATAAAATAATGGCATTTGCAGGTAAATGGATGGAGTTGGAGAATATCATGCTAAGTGAAGTAAGCCAATCTCAGAAAACCAAATGCCGAATGTACTCATTGATAAGTGGATGCTGATCCATAATGTGGGGAAGGTCATGGGAACAATGGTGGAACTCTGTTCAAGGGGTGAACAGAGGGGGAGGGGCATGGGGACAGTAAAGGTGATGGAATATGATGGTCATCATAGCCCTAACTTTATGTATGACTGCATATATGTTGTGATTCTATACAACTTACAACTAGAGAATTGATATGTTATCCTCTATCTATGTACAATGAATCAAATTGCACCCTGTTAACATGTAAGCCTAAATAAAACAAATAAATAAATTAAATATGAAAAAAAACCTGTAAGTAAATAGCAGAAAGATCAGTAGAACAGAGGGAGGGGAACAGTGGGAGTAAGGAGGGGAGGGAAAGGGGAAGTACTGCAGACTGAATTAGAACAATTATATTCCATGCTTTTATAATTATGTCAAAATATATTGTCATGTATAATTTAAAAATATCAATAAAAGAAGTAGCCAACAAAAAATAAAAGAATTAGGGAAGATGATAAAAATATCTCAAAATGTTACTCCCTTTCCTTGAATTAATAATTATATGAATAGCATTACATCTAATACATTAATTTCTTTTTTTTTTAATTTTTTAGTTGTCAATGGATCTTTATTTTATTTATTTGCATGTGGTGCTGAGAATCAAACCTAGTGCCTCATGCATGCTAGGCAAGTGCTCCACCACTGAGCCACAGCCCCAGCCCCTAATACATTAATTTCTTAACAAAAGTAACATTGGATAAAATTTTTAGCCATCTGTGATTAAGAGTACTTGTAAAAATCTTGAATTTTAAGAAACTTAACCTAATTACTTGTGATGCTTTCCATGTGTCCTTATGATTTCTTAATTTGCTAGAAATATCTCTTGAAGTGAAAGACATAAGTCTGAGTTTTTAGGACTACTTTGTAACTAAGGTGTGTTAGTATCACAAAGAGTATAAACTGCTTCTAATTTGTGTGTCAAATAGCAAAAGAGAAATGATTACATCCAAGTAATCAGTGCCATCCAAGAAAGACAGAAATAAATCTTGTGGGACAATATTTGGTGAATGAAAGCCACACAAAGCAACTCAAGAGTCTAACTATATGAACCATCAATGGCTACAGAGATTGTTCAAACCACAGATCCTAAAGAAAGGTTTTTTGTAGAGAAATACTGAGTTGAAGAATAGTTTTTAAAAAGACAAAGGAAGAGGAATAAACAAAAAGAGATAGGACCCATCAATTGAATAAGATTTTAAGATAAGAAAGTAAAGAATTAAGAGGAAAGTATGGAAGGAAATACAACACAGTCTTTTTTTCAAATTAATAATATTGCTAACATTTGTATATCATTAGTATAGTATATAATACTGATAACATATAGTATATATATAATATCAGTATATTAGTATATATATTATACTACAGTTGCTTTTTCTATTAATATTCCTATACCAAAGTGTTTAGTTTTATTACTATAACATCAGTAATTCAATTAGTTAAATATTGTTATAAACCTCTACTTGAAGTTGAAATCTGTAACATTATCAAGAGAGTAAAATTAAATGAAAAAGAAATGTTTCATAAGCTTTCCTCCAAAAGAAAGTATTGGACATCAGAATTCTAAAATGTATATATAATGGTAAAAGACATATATAATAGTACATGGGTGGAATGTCAAAAAAAGTTTAAGATATTATAATCTTAAAACCCAACCTAAACTCAATGTTGGATGAATCTATTGACATTCTAGAGTCTACTTTCATATTTATGACATATCTCTAATTTGTTTGCTTTGTAATGTATGACATTAATTCATTATAACTCACCTGAAATTATACCTCCATCAGCTTAAAAGATAATATAAATTTCAGCCATATTTTTAGAAATTTAATAACCCTAAGTATTAGCTACCTCATGGTTTCATATTATGTAGAAATCTTATTTTCTGCACATTTATTCATTTCAAATTTATCAAAAACTTTCTTTTATTCAAATCCTTATTCTAGGTGCTTCAAGATACACAAAAATATGTTTCCTAACTTTCAGTAACTCTGAGTGACAGAAGAGCTTTAAAATGAACATTTAAATAAATAAATAGGCTGGATGCAGTGGTGCTAGGACAGGAGGATCAAGAGTTCAAACCAGTCTTGGCAAAGGTGAGGCCCTAAGGAACTCAGTGAGACCCTGTCTCTAAATACAAAATAGGGCTGGGATGTGGCTCAGTGATGGAGCGCTCCTGAGTTCAATCCCTAGTACCAAAAATAAATAAATAGGAGCTGGGATTGTAGCTCAGTGGTAGAGCACTTGCCTCCCATGCATGAGGCCCCGGGTTCAATCCTCAGCACCACATACAAAGCAATAAAATAAAGATATTATGTCCATCTACAACTAAAAAATATTAAAAATAAACAAATAAATACAAAAAATTTGAATCTTAGAATGTGAATATTTTAAATCACAACAATGCAAAAACAATCTGAAATTAATATTGTACAATATGGTTAGTGAGAGTCTTTGCTTCTAGAACTGGTTATTATTTGTAGAACATATTCTTCAGATAGGTGAAGAGATTTAAACACTCTCTTAAAAACAGAGGTGATGGGCTAGGATTGTAGCTCAGCGGTAGAGCGCTTAATGGAAGTACTCAGAAAACATGGGGCAATACCATTAAACACTCTTAATGGAAGTACTCAGAAAACATGGGACAATACCATTGCAATATGAATTTTGAAAAATACATTTAAAATTTCTAAATTTTCACAGTTCTTAACATTATCTAGTGAAAATATAGAACCAAGGATTGAAATAGAGAAAAATCTCTACCAAAAATTATATGATAGTAAAATATAAAGTGTCTCAGAGAAAATAAAACTATAGGCAATGTGCTGTACAACTTTCAAACAAAAATCACCATGATAATTACCCAAACTAATTAATTAAAAATTAATTTAGATAAAAATATTATGTAAGTTACATCAGTAGGACTTAGGTCACAGTATGTAAACTTAACAAAACAATGCTTGACCAAATTTCATTAATTCTCTGCAGTAGGAAGGCACTACCCAATGCAGTTCTTATCTTATTACATATTTTCCAGCTGCTACTACCCTTAACCATTTACAGACCACCACTATTTACAAAACTAAAAAAAATAAGAAGAAGAATTTTAAGTCCACATAACTTTGTGTCTTTTGCAAAATTCCAATAGAAAATAACAGGAAGATCACTGCTACTTTTAATGGTATGTACTTTACAAAACAAAATTCTTACCAAGAACATTAATTTCACAGAAGTGCACTGTACTTTGGTATCATATTTACTGTTGCCCACATTGGATGTAGGACCATCTTCAACAGGGTCAGATTTCCTGGAAGATCATTAGGGAAAAAATGAAAAACAAAAATGAGTGAGCTGAGGTTTTCAAAGAAATAAAACCTGGTCAATGTCTGGATATCATGATATTAAATGGTGTTTCTAGACTGATATAATTAACATATGACCTCTGGTTTTTTTTTTTAATTTTTTTTAGTTGTAGATGGACACAAAGTCTTTATTTTATTGCTTTGTATGTGGTGCTGAGGATCGAACCCAGGGCCTCACGCATGCGAGGCAAGCGCTCTACCACTGAGCTACAATCCTAGCCCATGACCTCTGTTTTAAAAGCACTATTTTTACCTCTCTTTGCTTCCATTTTTCCCAAACTATAGAACATTAAATGAAGGCCTTCTTAGTTCCATTTCAAAGGTGATGGCCAATACGTTGGCAAAGCCTGAGAATAAACTAAAAAAAAAAACTTGTCCTGAAGGCTGAACTGAAAATCCAAGTGATGAAGAAAATCACTTTTATTACCTTAACTGAAACAAAACTCAATAACCCAGATGAGATCAAAAGATACACTCTCCTTTCTCCCTTGTCTCTCCCAGGGATCAAAGACTAAGCCAGATTAGCTTGAAAATGGCAGGTTCAACTCTTCAGTTTTTCAGTTAGGAACCCACCTAACTGAAAAGAACCTATTGCTTCTCTTTACCTAGAAATATCATAGGGAGTTACCTGATCCATTTTAATTGTTTGAAAGATGAACGAACATACAATAGTGACCAAAAAAGTGTATGTTCTTATTGAGAATATTTTTCCCTGAGAGCTGGAGGCATTATTTATTATAAAATCCAACTCATTTTCTTATGTAGGTCCTACTTTATTCAGTACCACATTAAATAGAAAGTAATTCAAAATTCTGTAGGCATTCAGACACTCAAGGGGAAAGACTATTGGCAAAGCAGAGTACTAGAAGATGTACCTCTGTTTCCCTAAATACAACTAAATAACTTCCTTCCTGTGGGCTCCCACTCCACAGACCCTCTCCTGCAGGACTCAAAGGCAATCTCCTACTTTTAAATCTTCATCTGAAACAAGGTTGGGCTCAAAGGACCAAGTTAGGAGATCTCTCTCCCTGCTCGTGGAAAACGAGCTAAACGGAGTCTTAGTCACTGGCCTCAGTAAGAACATTTTACCAAACTACCCAACTGAAGCTTCACGATATCCCTGCCATACCCCTGCCCTACTATCCATAGGAATGATATCAGTGAGCTGGATGAAGAGCCAGAGAACCATGAAGTTTAGGAACTTCAAGTCCAATGATGCTTGAGGAACTCTAAGCCATCCTCACATTCCTCTCTATTCTGGGGACTCTTCCCAATGGCTGAAATTATTTTAAGATCCTTCCACATAAACTTGGATTTTGCCCATTCCTCCAAATAAAGCAAAAAAGAATGCAACAACCTGTTCAGCACCCTCTTGGGCACCAATTTTTTAACATGTCTTTCTAGACAGCACCCAACATCCTCTGTCATTAATGTTTGTTTGATCTTTATCAAATTGGTCATAAAACCTAATATTCTGATCTCTTTTCTCAAAAGCTATGCCTCCAAAACTCAGCAATGTTCCTCTTTAAACTTGTCCTTATTCTCGTACTTCCACTCTGATCCTCTAGATGGGGTTCATGCACTAAATTTACTCTTACCTTCTTCAGCTGGGTTCACCAGACATGCTCTCCTATTCATTGTTAAAACACTCAGCTATGTGCAAATTAAAACTACACTGCAATTTCATCTCACTCCAACCAGAATGGCAGAATGCAATTATCGAGAATACAACAATAAATGTTGGTGAGGACATGGGGGAAAAGGCATACTCATACATTGTTGGTGGTACTGCAAATTGATACAACCCCTCAATAAAACAGTATGGAGATTCCTCTAAAAACTAGGAATGAAACCACCATTTGACCCAGTTATATCACTCCTTGGTATAGATACAAATGAACTAAAATCAGCATACTACAGTGAGGCAGCCATATCAATGTTTAGAGCAGAGCAATTCACAGTATCTAAGCTATGGGGCCAACCTAGGTGCCCTGCAACAGATAAATGGATAAAGAAAATGAAGTACATATACACAAAGGAGTAATTACTCAGCCATAACGAATGATTTTATGACATCATCTAGTAAATGGATGTATCATGCTAAGGTGAAATAAGCCATTCCCATAAAACCAAAGGTCGAGTGTTTTCCAAGAATCATTGGACTTGAAGTTCCTAAGATATATGGAACATAATCCAAAACAAAAGGGTGAGGGAGGATTAAAAAAAGAATAGAATTTAAGTGGAATAGACAAACAGGAGTAAATGGAAGGGAGCAGGGAGCAGCAAAGGAAGGACAGTGGAATGAATCTGACATAATTTTCCTATGTACATGTATGAATATACCATAGTGAAACCATTGTGTACATCTATAAGAATTTAATTATAAAAAAGTCTATGGGTAGGGCGGTTCCAAGATGGCAGCCTAGACAGTCCACTCTGCGCTAGGCTCTCAGGGACCAAGGCTGGAAGTGGTGGAGGCGCCGTTTTCCAGCCAGCTTCCTGGCATCATTCTGTGGCTCAACATCCCACGCAGGAATTTCGCTCGTGTATGTGTGAGTACAGGATCACCGGGAGGCAGCGGTAGCCGGGAGGCGTGGCTTCGGCGCGGCCGGCAGAAAGCAGTTGCAGCACAGGCCTCGGCCCAGGGCTCCCGCTATCTGAGACTGAGACTGGAAGTAGCGAGGTGCCATCTTCCAACCAGGTTTTTGGCAGCTCTCTGCGCCTTGCCGCCCCACGCAAGAGTCTCACTCGCATGTGTGAGCACAGGGCCACCGGGAGGCACCGGTAGCCAGGAGAAGTGATTTCGGCGCCAACCGGTGGAGTGCAGTTGTGGTGGGGGATCCGGCCCAGGGCTTCAGACCAGAGTTTACCCCAGGCGTGCCGGGCCTGCTTCCGCACAGGGTGCCTGGCCCCAGTGCCCACCCAACCGCGAGAGACCGCTAGCAGTTGCTTCTGTGGACTGTCTCCTGAGCGGAACCCCAGCTATTGTTCTTTGTGGACCACCTTCTAACACAGCGGAACTTCCTACACACCAGGGGGCGCAGGTGAACACCTGGGAGCTAACCTTGGCCACGGTGGAACAGCGACTCCACCAGCGGCCCAGAGTTTCACCTTGGCCTGGGACCAGTACCAAGGATACCAGCCAGGAAAGTCCAGCAAACAACGGACAACGCCACCTACTGGAGGAGAAGTAACGAAACCCTGCAGGGAAACTATAACCGTATAGGAGTTAAAACTGTAACACCTTGGATCAGCAGAGCTAGAAGGAAAGACACACAAACATCATGAGAAAACAAGGGAAGAAAGTGACTCAAACAAACCAAGATACTA
>PVHX01023326.1:0-26095 GCA_004024805.1 Geosciurus inauris
TAATCAATACTAACTTGTATTAAAAGAAGTTAAAAATAAAAGAAGAAGATATCAGGGAAGAAAAAGAGACAGATAATAAAATGAGAAGAGAAAGAAGGATAAAAGAGAAGGGAAGGGAATGGAGATAAGAAAGAGAAGTATAAAGAAAAAATTCAAATAATTGAAAAACTGTGTAAAATTAGTACTAAGGAAAAAATAATGAGGGAAGATGCTACAAAATATTTCACATAAAACTGCTCATGTTACAATGATCATTACAATAGTTGGTTTTCCCCTTGCTCAGTTTTTCAGAAATGAAAATATTTCTTTTTAGGGTTCAAATTTAGAACTCCAGTTATGACATTATTTGTGGGATACTATATGTTCATTCTCAGTTCTTTCCTAAACCAGCCAAACTTGTTAGGGTAGTCTGTCTGCTGAGCTCTTTCCCTCTCTGTCTGCCCACATGTATTATGACAGCATCATCTCTTTCAGAGCATAGTTCACCCGTAGCATGGCTCTGTGTTTATATCTGTGATGGGAGTGTAACCCTGGCAGAAGCTTCTGTTGAGCCCTCTCACCTGGGCAGCCTGTAGATCTGGATAAAACCATGTCCCTGGTTCTGAGATCCTCAGGCTGTTTACTGGGGCTAGATGTACTGGAAGTGCCTAGTTTATATCAGCAGATCCTCCTGACCCTTCTGAGCCCAGGGAGTATATATTCACAGTAGTATGCTACAGGCAGCACTTTCAACCCAACCCTAACTCAACTCAGTGATACTCTCCATTGGCCTTTTTCTTTATCACAGAGTTTTATATCACCAATTTTAAATGAAAGTACCCTTCATTCTTCTCCACCCTGTAGACCTGTAGATTGACAAGTGTGGCTGCTGTAGCTGCCCCAGTCTTTCCCTAAATCCATGCTAGTCTCACTACTGTACCCAGATTACTTTACAGCTTGGGTTCCCATCAATCCAGTGAAAAGTGAACTGTAGTGACTAATCAGTTTTGGGTACACAAAAAGAAAGCAAACCAAGAACAGGACAAACAAAAATAAAAACAAAAAAAAAAAAATAGAGAAGGAAAACCATAAGGATTTCTAACCTCCCACTCAGGAAATCCAAATAAAGAATATTTTGAAGCTGTTATAGCTTCTCCAGTTCACTGCTGAGAAGTGCGAGGACTCTCTTCAGTGCCAGCTCAATTCACAGAATCTGAGTATTATTTCTCAGATTGCAATTTTGTAGGAGAGTGCAGCCGGCTTTTCTTAAACACACTGGGAAACTTACTTTCTGGTCATTGGAGGTAAGCTTTTCCTCCCCCACTATGTCACCATGTTCCATACGTTGCTCCAATCTATTTCTTTTATGGATTCTTTTTCTGGAGTAAAAAGCAATATTTCTAGTTTTCTCCTGGTTTCTAGCTCTCTGAGTGCATTCCCATAGCCTTCCTACCTCATCAAGTGGCAACAGAACTTTTGATTTAATCTCAGAGAACAGTTACTCTATGGTAGGTTCCTCTAATCCACCCTCTTTATAACCTCAACTTTCAACTTTGAAATTTATTCCTAGGCTATTTAAACCTCATATCAGAGTCTTCAAATAAAGGATAACTTTCAATATCTGACAAGCACAATTGCCGTTAGCTCTGGGCTTTTCTCCTATTTCGGTATGCTCGCTACTCAGTTCCTAACTTATAATATAGGTCCCTATGGTCTCCATGATTCTGCAAAATCTTCTCCAGTTCACACACACTGAGATAAAAGTCTCAGTTCTCTGAACTCTAAAACTATCTGATGTTTGTTCCTCCAATTATGACTATTTTATAGTGCTTTTAAATTGTTTTATTACTGTTTGATTCTATATATATATATATTTGATATTGAGAGTTGAACTCAGGGACACTCTACCACTGAGCTACATCACCAGCTCTTTTTATTTTTTATTTTGAGATTAGGTTTCCCCTAAATTGACCAGCTGACCTTGAACTTGCAATATTTTTGCCTCAGTCTGCTGAGTATCTGGGATTGCAGGTTTATGCTACTGTACACGGCTCTGTATAAATTTTCTTATTCTTTTAAAGCCTTCATTTCTTAAAGGCATATTTCTTTGATTTTATTCAGCATCTACCTATTGGTAAACTCATAATTACCCAAGATGTTTATTGATTCATTGAAAGGAAAAATTGTAAATAAGATAGGTTTTCTAAAAATAAAAATATTACTAAAAACCTCAATTGTATATTATGGAATTTTAAAGCATATAGAAATTGATCTTGACTTTTTACTAATAACCAAATGATGGTATGATTAAAAAGTCCACAATTTTCACGCTAGCAACTATCCAAACACATTTATATCTTAACCGAGCATATATTTTGTTACTGTTCATGGAACCTTGAAACCTAACTATGGAGTCCCCATTTTAATATCTATGACTAACCTAATAAACAAAAACAAATAAGCAGATAAGTTCTCTAAAATCCTTCATATATCAAATAAAACCAACATCTACCTGGAAGGTAGAGGAAGCTGTAACACAGATACGCAGACACACAAACATCCACACATTTACAACTTTGTTGAAATCACATACATACATTTTCATGCTTTGGAAATGTGCTTTCATCACTCGTCAGATACCATATAATCACCTATTGACTCTTTCAGCACATTTGTATATATGGTTGACATTAATATTTAGCCTATACTTGTTTGTGTAATTTAAAATCTCTCTCTTGAATAAGTGGGAAAGTTAAAAAAGAAAATTTAAAAACATTGTTGATATTACAAGTTTTTACCAAATAAGAATAATTATTATTATTATGGGATAGGTAACAAACTAGATACATTGTAGGACTCAGTTTAGAGATAACATTGCATTTGTCTTCAAAAATAAATAAAATGTAAATAAAAAGTACAAGTAAATCTATATAGTAATTTTAATTCATTAATAAACTAAGTATGCTGCATCTTTTAAATAATAGAGCAATTCTAAGAAGAAAGATCATGGGAAATGCCTCTTAAGCAGGTAGTAATTAAGCTAATATACTAGGCTCAGGCTTTGAAAGAGCACAGAGAACTTGGAGTTTCTTTAGGATATATTATCATTTATTTGATAATTGCTTAATGCATGCATACAATAAACCAGAAATACAAATAATATTGGATAATATTCAATTTTTAAGACTGGATATGGTTCATTGAATTTTCGCAAATCACCAGCGACTACATAGTGTTAAATGTAAGTAGTACTATGTTTGATCTAAAAGTATATGTGAATTTGAAGAAGTGAAATAGTTTTAATTATAGCTTATAAAATAGCACCAATAAATAATTTTTAAAGTGTCACAATATTGTTTTGATTGATCACAACAATTTTTAGAAGAAAACAGGATCATTTTAAAAATATCTTACATTGAAAATTACATTGTGTCATGAAAATTTTTCATGAAATTTTTCTTTTATAAAGTGTAGCCGTACCAAAGGTCACCAGGCTGAGAACATGAACTAAGGTCTGAGATAAACCAAGTTTGGGACTGAAAGTTCTGCAGATCATTTAGAGATGACTTGTTTTCTTTTTCTTCATTGATTAACATAATTATCAATATTCCATACCTTCATCTAGTGTAATGCTTAAGTAGATCAAGCCTATTAAGTAATTTGTATTTTGAAGATAAATTTGTTCAGCTAAGTAAGTATGAGATACATACTGCCAGGAATTAATTAGCTTGATTACTGTTTTCTAAAGTATATTCTAGGAATCCCAGTCCAAAGAAATGTTGCTATAGTCAAAATAAATTCCAGCCACAGACTCAAATGTGCAAGGAATATAATTTTCTTCACTTTTCTTTTACCATGCATGACTCTCTTTTGAGCATGTATTCCAAGTGTAGAAACAGTCTCAATCACTTGAGCACCCAGAAGTAGCGGGTACATCTTGTCTGGTTGGTCGTTTTCTAACAAAGATAGTGTCTTGAGATGTCTTTTTCCCTGCCTGACATTTGCCTATTAGACCATTTTAAGCCACTTCACTATGTGCCCTTCAGGACCACTGGCTCTCAGGCAGAGTTATATATATATATTGAAATTCAATTTCATCTATAGATTTGAAATTTTTCTAATTTATTTGAGGCTTTTAAAGTTTCCATTTTTGTAAGTATGGGAAGGGTAAGTCATGCTAATGAGATGAGGATGCCTTTATTTGTCTCCAGATAGTTGGTAACATTTAAGTATATTAATATTTGACTCTTCAGGATTAAGAATCTCTGCAACAGAGATAAAATTAGTGCAAATGATGTAAGAAGCATGTGAAACTAGGATTATGTAGATCAAGACAAATTGCTGAGTGGTGTGCTAGAATAAGTATTGTTAGTGTCATGCAGTAGTGCCTGCCATGTAGAACTTTTTCAAAGCTTACCTATCCACAGTTGACTCATACTGAAAACATTTTTAATTTTTACTATTGAAGTATGTGTTCCCAAAGATTGAATCTCAACATGCAAATATCATTACAGAACTTTTTTATTTGATGAATTGTCTTAAAATACACACACACACACACAAAACCCTCCGTAATCTATAATCTGTAATTTTATTTTATCCCAGAAATAAGACTAATAAAAAAAAACATGAACTTTTGGAACTGAAAAACAGTTGGAAAGTCACTTTTACCAGAGAATAGAAGGTCAGAAATCTGGATCTACCTCTGCCCGGCTAATTGCCATTTGGCAAGGAATTTGCATGCCTCAAATTAATTCACTTATAATAAATGACTGTCTTCTAAAGAAAATGTATGACTCAATTAATGTAATACTGTCAGGACATGTTACAAAGTCTTTCTATGTAAGCAATTGCTTTAGTCACCTCAAATTTTGTTTTATCATGAAACTATCAGCCCACTGTGTACCCAAGCCTGGTGAGATGCTAGAAATGCTAAATGACTAAGACATATTCATGGTTGACCAACTTTTGCCCTTGTAACTACAGGGTGCTTTTGGATAATGGTTGTGTATTTCATTTGCCATTAGTGGGGTCATTGGAAGCTTTTACACAACATAAGAAAGCAGAAAGGAGCATAAACTCTATCACTCTAAAATAAATAAAAACTTGAATGATCTTACAGAAATCTTCCTTGGGCAGTTTTCAATCTCTGTGTTGATGATCAAGTAGTTACTCAGAAGTAATGGAGGAAATAGTTCTCACACCACAAGAACTCTCAGATGCAAATTGAGTGCCTTAAACTCAGGAGATGCCAATAACAAACTCAGTAGGCAGGTGTAAAAAGAAAAATAAGTGTCTCCAATATGACAGTCAATTTCAAGTCCCCCGTGTCATACAGCCAACTTGGTAAGAACTCTCATTTCTGTTGTGTGGATTTCTCTTCGTTAAATTTTATTTTGATATTAAAAATTTCAACAGCAAAATATTAAGCTCTCTTTGTGAGAGTCATATGAAAGATAAGAGTCATATTTCTCAATAATAGAAAAATGTGGGCTCTTAAATAGGAGAACATCATCTTATACAAAAATTTATCATTTACTCATTCTAGTTATTTCTAAGTACTATTATAAATTAAAAATTTTAAAATATGCAGTTACTTTCATATCTTATTTTCTGAGAAATCCCTAATTATTATTGACCTTCTTTGAATTATATTAACATTAAATGGACTTTTTCATGACTAGTTTGTACTGACTCAATATCATTGCATTTTTAATACTTATACCAATGATCATATTGTGTCAGAGATCATGGAAATAGCTTTCCATTGATTTTATAGATGTAAAGTAGTTGCAAAGCCACACCTATTGACTATCTGCATTGTGCAAATCATATCCACAATATAATAAGAAAATATGGAAGAACAATGTATCTTGTTCAAATTAGTCTGATGCACATCCATAATATTAGAATTTTTGAAACATAGCCTCATATAAGTGCAAAATAAAGCTGTCTATTTTTTGTGAACATGAGGTATTTCAATATATTAAGCAATGTTTATTATGGTTTTTATTATTATAAACTAGTCATTGTTAAAGCATGATACACTCAAAAAACAAAAAGAAATTTAAAAAATTGATAACCATGCTACTCATTAACTCTTGAGGTAAATCTTAGAAGTAAATTCTTCTATTAAAATGCATGCAATTCTGTCTTTACAAAAAGTAGGTTCATGTTGTTTTCTCTTGCTTAGATTTAAGTAAATATAGTTTTAATATTAATTAGTATTTTTAATATTTTCTTAAATCAATAGATATTTTTTCTGCCATTCTTTTAAATGTTATGTATACGTTTATTTACTTAGGTCTATGTATAAGTTATTTTATTGTGGTAAGAACACTTTACATGAGATCCACCTTTTAATAAAATTTTAAGTGTACAATACAGTACCATTCACTATCAGTACAATGCTGTACAACTTATCACTGAAACTTTTCATCTTGCTTAACTGGAACTTTATACCGATTGACCAGCATTCCTCCCATGATTATTTCTTTTGTAAAATGGACTAAAATTTCATCCATGTTTCCACATATAGTAGAATTTCTTCCTTTTTAAAATCAGAATATATTCTATTATGTGCATGTGCCAAATTTTCTTTATTTATTCATCTCTTAATGAATATTAAGGTTGTTTCAATATTTCTGCAAATGTGAACAGTACTGCGGTGAACATAAAAATGCTTATGCACACTGAAATTCTGATTTCAGTTCTTTTGGATAAATACATAGAAATGGGATTGCTGGACAACATGCCATTCTATTATTTCTTTGAGGAATGTCCTTGTGTTCACCATAGCAGTTACACCATTTTATATTTCTACCAACAATGTGCAAGTATTCCAATTTCTCCACATCCTTGCCTACATTAATTATTTTTATTTGATAATAACCATCCTGACAGATGACAGGTGGTATCTCATTCTGTTTTGAATTTGCATTTCCATGAAGTTTTGTGACACTGAGCACTTTTTATGTAATCATTGTCTATTTGTATGTCTTCTTTAGAGAAATGACTGTTCAAGTCCTTCTATTTTTAAACTGGGTTATTAGAGGAATTTTGCTTTTGAGTCATAGGAGTCCTTTACACATTTTTCAGATGTATGGTTTGCAATTATTTGGCCCATTCCATAGGTTTTCTTTTTCACTTTATGAATTATTTCCTTTGCCTTACAGAAGCTTTTTAGTTTGATTGTCTCCTATTGTTTTTGTTTTTGTTGCCTATTGTTTTAGTATCAGACTCATAAAATTTTTGCTAAGAATAATGTCATGAAGTTTTTCTCCACAAATTTTACACTTTGAAGGCTTACATTTAAATCCATATATGATTCATTTTGCAATGATTTTGCTGTACAGTATGCGTTCATTGCCATTCTTTAGTTTTTCAACACAGTATATTAGAAAGGCTATTCTTTCCCATTGTGTGTTATTGATGCCTTTGTCAGAGATCTCTTGGCCATATAAGATTGGATCATTATTCTATTGATGAATGTGTCTGTCTTTATAGCAGCATCATACTGTTTTGGTTACTCTTTTTAATATATTTCAAAGCAGTAATTATACTACTTTCCAATTTGTTCTTTCTCAAGTTTGATTTGTCAATTCGTGTTCTTTTACAGTCCCATAAGAATTGTAGATTTGATTTTTTTATTTCTAGAAAAATAATGCCACTAGGATTTTGATAGACATTGTATTGACTATAAATTCCTTTGGGTAGTATGGTCATATAAACAATACAAAGTTTTCTAATCCATGAACAAAGGATGTCTTCATCTATTCATGTTTCCTTTAATGTTCTTCATCAATATTTTGTAATTTTCAGTATAAGTGTTTTTAACCTTATTAGTTGTTTATTCTTAAGTATCTTTTTTACTTTTGTTGTTATTGTAAATGAAATTATTTTCCTAATTTCAATTTCAGATAGTTTGTTATTGGTGAAGAGAAAGACAAATGATATTGTGTGTTGATTTTATATCTTGAAACTACTGAATTCAACTGTTCTTTTTATAGATTTTTATATTTATTTTATATTTAATTGATAAAAATAATTGTTATACTTATGGGACAAAATATGATGTTTTGATCTATGTATACATTATAAAGAGAAATGATCGTGCTAATCAGATATTTATCACCTTGACAATTTGTGATTTTTTATAGTGAGAATGTTAAAAATGTATTTTTACAGTCCTTTGAATTATCTATATATAGATAAAGTTCTTAGAATTTTTATAATATAATATCATGCAATCTACAAACTTGGACAATATTTTTTTCTTTGTAATTTGAAAGCCTTTTATTTCTTTCTCTTGCCTAATTGCTCTAGCTAATATTCCCAGTACCATGGTAAAGAGACATGGTAAGAATGATCTTCCTTGCTTTGTTTCTTGATCTTGTTTTCAAATTTCACCATTAGGTATGATGTAAACTATGAGCTGATCATATATGGTCTTTATTATGTTGAAGCCCTTTCTTTATATTTCTAATATGTTGAAGGTTTTTTTTTTTTTCAATCACTGAATGTGCATTTATTGAGTTTTCATTTGGTGCAGTTGAGGCATAAAATGTGAAAAGTTAGAGGAGAATACAAGGATGATCTTATTGACTACAAGTTATTTTTTTATTAGTTTATTTAATTGCATTTCAAGTCATAGCACATATATAGAGCTCAGTTTTTCCATTTCTCTGGTTGCAAACCAGATAAAGTTACACCAATTGTGTTTTCATACATGCACCAAGGGTAGTGATGACCATCTCAATCAACCATCTTTACTATACCCATTCCCCTTTGCTGCCTCCCACCTCCCCCATGCCGCGTCCAGTGTTCCTCTATTTCTCTTATGTTTCCCATTCCCACCTCCCTTATTCATCAGCATCCACTAATCAGAGAGAACATTCGGCATTTGGTTTTTTGGGATTGGCTTACTTCACTTAACATAATGCTTTCCAATTCCATCCATTTGCCTGCAAATGCCATAATTCTATTATCTTTTATTGCTGAATAATATTCCATTGTGTATATGTACCACAGTTTCTTTATCCGTTCATCTATTGAAGGACATCTGGGTTGCTTCCATATGCAATAAAATGAAACTAAACCCCTATCTCTCATCATGCACAAAACTCAACTCAAAGTGGATCAAAGACCTAGGAATTAGACCAGAGACCCTGTGGCTAATTGAGGAGAAAGTAGGTCCAAATCTTGTTGAAGGTTTTTATCATGAAAGGGTATTCAATTTTGTCAAATTCTTTAAATCTATTGAAATCATATGTTTTTCCCTTTATTTTGATAACGTGGCCTAACACATTGATTGACTTTCATATGTTGAAATATACTTTCATATTCGAGATAAACACCACTGATAATGCTGTATGAGCCTTTTAGTGTGTTGTTAGATTTGATTTGCTAGTAATTTTTGAGCATTTATGCATCCATATTCATCGGGGATATTTTCCTTTAGTCCTCTTTCCTGTGGTGCTTTTCCTGGTTTTGGTGTCAGGGTAATACTGACTTTGTCAACTGGATTTAGAAGTTGGTATGTTTTGAGTATTGAGTGTTTCCCCAAAGTTTACATAGGAAGGCTTTGTTTCCAGAACAAAAGTACTAGGAAGTTCTGTGGACTTTTAAGAGATGAGATCTAGTGGGGGTCTTTAGGTCATTGGGTTTTGTTCTCAAAGGGAATTGTGGGACCCTAGTGTCTGTCTTTCTCCTCTAGTTCCAGAAGTGACTATTTGCTTCAATATGCAGGCACTCACACCATGATATACCACCAACAGCTGCTCTCACCAAAGACCAAATAAATGCAAACTGGCATGATCTTGGACTTTGAATCTCCAATATCTTGGGTTAAATAAAGTTTTTCCATCTATAAGTTAGTTACCTAGAGTATTTTATTGTAAATAATGCAAAGCTTACAAACACTGAAGCATTCGAACATTTTCAATTTTTTGAAGATCTTGAGAATCCTTGCAATTAATTTGTTTTCCGATGCTATAAGAATTTACCAATGAAGCCATCTGAACCTGCAAGTTTCTTAGTTGGGAGGTTGTTGATTAGTCACTCAATTTTACATTAACTATAAATCTGTTCAGATGTTCTGTTTCATAGATTAGTCTTAGTAGGTTATATGTTTCTAGAAATATATCCATTTTTCTGAGTTATCCAGCTTTTTAGCATATAATTATTCATAGTATTTTCTTATTATCCCTCATTTCAGGAATATGTGTCCTTCATTTTATGATTTTATTGAAGTTTTTTTATCTTTTTTCCCCTTACTCTAGCTGAAGATCTGTCAGTATTATTGCTGTATTTGAAAAACCAACTCTGAGTTTTGTTACTTTTTTTCCATTGTTTTTCTATTTTCATTTCAATTACTTGTCTCCCAATCTTTGCTTTTTCTTTTCACTTCTTAACTTTAAGTTTGGTTTACTCTTATTTTTTAATCCTCTTAAGGTGAAATGCTTGGCTATTTATTTGAAAACTTTCTTCTTTTCTAATGTAACTGCTTATTGATAAACAGTACTGTTTTTTCTACATCCCATAAATTTTAGTTATGTGTATTTTTGTTTTGTCTATCTCAAGATATTTTCTAGTTTCCTTTTTTGACTAATTTTTTAACCAGTTGTTATTCAACAGTATGTTATTTCCACATATTTGTTTTTCTCTGTTTTTTTTTTTTTTTTTCCTGCTCTCAATTTCTCGTTTCATTCCATTATAGTCAGGAAAGATACTTGGTATGATTTCAGCCTTCTGAAATTTGTTACCTGGTTTATGACCTACATCTCATCTCTACTGGAGCAAATTCCATCTGCACCTAAAATGTACACATATTCTTCTCATGTTGGGTAGAATGTTCTATATATGACTATTAGATCCATGGGGTCTCCTATTGAACCCTCATAATATAAATATTGTTTCACTTGATTGTTTTCTATCTACCCCTTTTCTTTCTTCTTATTTCTCTTCTAGGTTTACTGCTAATGACCTGTCTTCAAGTGTATTGATTCTTCCTGATTAGTGTGCTATCAAACCCCCTTAATAAATTTTTCAGTTTACTACTGTGTTACTCATCTCCATGATTTTGGTGGTATCTATTAGATAAGTTGGAATTCTCATATGTGAGCATCTTTATCAGCCATATTTAATCTTCTTCAGATAAATCATATAAATCATTTCATTAGAGTCTGTTTTTGGTGATTTATACAGTTCTCTTATTTGAAAATCTGTGCCTGATTCTTCATTTGCCTTGACTTTCTATGTTAGTGTCTGTGCATTAGACAGAACAGCCTCTCATTAGTCTTCAAGGACTGATTTCACAGAGAGGACCCCTGAAAGGAGAGATATTGGAGGTCTCCACCAATCATTACATCTCCAGGGAGGAGCAGGGAGCTATCAAGTATTTTTGCCCTCACTATGCTGAGGAGGGGGAGGACCTATGGTGTTGACCAGCCCAAACTGCCACCTAATTGCACTAATTGTTCCCCTAGATTACATTGGTTATCTCAGAGCTCAAAATTAGCAATCTGAAGCCATTCCTCTGAGAAGTATCCATCTGAGAATTTGTTGTGCTGTGCTTAGAAACCAGTACCCTTCCTCCCCTATGAACAGTCTAGTAAGGAGGTCTCCTCCTGATCCTCTGACACTATGCTGGTGATAGTGATTCTGATAAGAAGATATCCCAACTCTCCTTAACCACATTGATGAATCTGGTTTTGCCAAGCCAAGGATGCAGGAGTCTTTCAATTACTATCCAGATTTCTCAAAAAGGGAATTTCTTTATAAATTAATGACAAATTTGGTATGTTTGTGGGGGAAGTGGAGCCAGAGCTTCCTATTCCACGGTCTTGTTGACATCATTCACTAAGTCTGTTACTGTACATTTGAGCTTTTACTAGTATGGATGTTTTAAAGTAATACAACAAGTATAATTCCTCCACTTTTTAAGGAACATTCATTCCAAAAATAGCTAGATTACAGCAAGAAAACTGAGGAAATTCTAAGAAAAGCTCTTCAATGCTTCCAAAAGATCTCAACTATTTATAATTCTTATATTAAAAGACCACTTCATCCATCCCTTGTTTTTAGATTTTGCGTATGCATATATGATAATAAACATATTGATGACGTAAATTACAGGTAAATAGAATATGTTGAAAACTGATTATCTACTTCTATATTATTGATTTATCTCTAAGATGTTTCTCCTTCCTATTTGAAGGTCCTCAGAATAAATCGTAATAATGTTCTAGAAGTATCAAGAACATTAGGCAGAATGCAATTTAGATTTCATGAAATTATAAAATACACACACTGATTATTTTCCTGCATTCTATACTTTTATAATTAATAAATAAAGGTGAACAATAGTCCACTATGTTGTCCCTAAAATGAAATTTTCTAGGCTCACAACATGAAATTGTGTTAAGTAATACTAGGACATATGAACCTTTACACTGGAGGGCCTTAGATATATAATCCGCACTATTAATAAAGCATATAAACCAAGATGATATAATAATATTGTATTGCTAATTTCCACTCATTTTAAACTATGTATGTCCATGTAATTTACAGTGTATTCCCATGCATTTTTCTTTTAATCATCAATAAATTAAAAATATTCTTAAATAATGGTAATAATCAATCAATGCATCTGGATGAATTAGACATCTATTTTCCTTTCTAACAGGAATATCTTATTATCAGAAGAGTTTGAATCTGGCTCATCACATACTAAGAATTTCTAAAACTGTAAAACTTTGTTGTGGTCTTTATTAATAACCTAATTCAAACATCCATCTAACTCAGCAATCCTCTCTGTAATAGTTCTAATATTTGAACTTTTTCCGGCGGAATTCTGGTAATTACTCTTTAAGAACAGAAGATGCATACTGGGATAGAGGGTATGGCTTCAAAAGGACCTCATGGGAATAATGCCTTCAAATTCCTTTGCATAGTTATATATTAAAATTCACCTCATTTGCTTTTTGTACCATGTTCTGCCAATGTTACATACAGAATTTGAGATTCTGGTTTTCTCTGAGATTTAACAACTTGCTTCTTGGCACCTGATTCATTATCAGGTTTATCCCTCATCTGCATTGTTCTTCTAAGATGATGGGCCCCCTCTTCTGTGTTCTGCTTGCTCTTTTTCTGTATACAGTGATATCATGTTAAATTGTGTGCCCGTTTCAGATTCAGAAACAAGCTTATTTTGTAAGGTTTCTTAAACACGTCTTGCCAGCATCTAAACATTAACATGTCTAAATTTAAAATTTCAAAATGTGCCTTCCTTGATCCCATTTCTTACATACCTCAAATTCTCCATAATAATAAAACATAATGGAAAAAACTCAAACCCTGTAAATTCTCCCCCTTCTACATTCTTCATGTGTTAGCAGTCATCAGCCTCTATTTTGCTTTGAAATCTCTTTCTAGCCGTTCTCCCTAAAGGAAACAATCACACTCCTGCCTCTGTTCTGGGTCATTCAGTAACCAGGAAACCTCTAGCAGCTAGAATTCCCTTAGTCTAACTCTTCTGTATATTCTGCCAAAACACAGAATCATTTAAAGTGCAGTGTGAAAGTTTAAAGGAGACTGAGAGATTTTGTTTACCTTTCTTGTGGCACCTTCTTAAAGCAGAGCTCTGATTGTGTTTCCCTTTCCACTTGACTCCAAATGTGAGTTATAGAGAGTGTCTCCCTTAGTTCCCAGGCTTTCAAACTTACATTGAGTTACACCACCTGCTTCCCTGGTTTTTCTAGCTTGCAGTTGGAATATCTGGGTATTTTTCAACTCCAATCATGTAAGCCAGTTCCCATAATAAATCTCCTCTTATATATCTACATATATTCTATTGATTATGCTTCTATAGAACCCTAATGCAACATGACTATGTGACATACAGCATGTATATCAAACAAAATTTTAGATATTTCAGTCTTAATAACTACACTATTGGATATTTAAGAACTTCTATGTCATACAAGTGTGAAAATAAATCCAAACTTTATTTATCTGTTTGTTTATTTATTTATTTATTTATTTGTTTGTTTGTTTGTTTGTTTTGCAGTACTGGGCCTCAAACCTAGGACCTCACACATGACAGATAAGCATTCTACTACTGAGCTACATCCTCAGTTTATCCTAACTACATCCTAACTTTAAGTACCTGAATGTGGTTTACCTATTTATTATACCCATAGATCAAATTGCTAAAAGAATATTATTTTGAATTTTTTGGTGAACGTTGGCTTTTTAGTTATGTAACACTCTGTGGATGCTCATTAGTTGTGAATATTATGTAATATATCATGGGGAATGATTTTAAGCAAAACTTTCTTGAAAAGACATTTAGTAAGTAATTTGGTAAGACAAGATTGGTTGAATATCAGCAATTTCACATAGTTCCATTTTATAAAAAGAAGTAAGGAACTCTAAGAGAAGAATGAAGATGAGAATTCAAACAAAGTCTTTAATAATGAATCCTTATTATTCTGCAGACCAGATAATATGCAAATTATAAACGTCTTTGGCTTGTTTGCCATTTGTCCTTTCTGTTTTCAGTGTCACAAAGGGAATCACCTCTTTAAAATGCAGTTTACAATTGAGACACCATCTGCAGGGAAAGTAGCACGTCTGTCTCTGGATGTATCTGGCAGTGTTTGTGTGTCTTCTCAATGGCTAGGGCTCCTACAAGCCCATCATTACATCTGCTGCTTCTGAGTAATCCAAGCCCTTAAGTCCTTAGTCTATAGTCTCCTTCCTTCTCCACTCTAGTCCAGGATCTGCAATGTCCTTCTGCTGTTTTGAAACTCTTAGATGTCCAATTGTTCTTCCTGAAATGTGGAGTCTTTTACCCAAATCAGCTTATATCTATATATGAAAATGTACTCAGATTTATATGTGCCAAACATTTTCTATTTTATGAATATATCCTGACTGATAAAATATTAAGAGGTCAACTTACTCATCTCTCTCATTTCCCCAATTAATTGTTTGACTCTACATCTGTCTTACTGGCAGGAAGTCAAGATCCCTCTTCCCTTTGAACGTTTTCAGTGACCCAGAGGAATGATGTAATCTGGAAACCTATTGGCTTGGAAAGGGGACAGGTCAGATTCTCACTGTTGAAATCAGATGGATCTACAATGTGAAACCGAAGTGGCAGGCATTGCTATGATAATGTTCCGCTGATCATCTGCCAGAACAAATAAGCAGATCATATCTCTGAAGACCGCATAGCCGTATTCCTTCAAAGGTAAGTTCAGCCAATTTGTCTCTGGGGTTGCCTGTTGTAATGTATGGGCCCTTGGGTTGCTATAGTTCCAAGGGTTCTATTGGCCCCATGACTGCTGTACAGAGTCTCTAAGTGCCACTTTCTATAGAATAGCTTTCTCTTATTTTTTTCTGAGATCTCAAAAAAAGTGAAGCCCTTTACCTATTAGACTTGAAAACATGAAGTAGACTATGTAGCTCCCTTTCCCTGGATAACGGATCTACTCACATATTGTCCTATTTTCACTATTTTTCAGTGCCTTTAGGGAATTGGTGAATGATTTCTGTATCTCCTGAGAAAAATAAGATATTTGTGGGGGTTTTTCCTTTAATTGAAACTATTATAATATGTTCTTAAAGTGACTCATTCCAGCACAACTCAGTTGTCAGCCTCAGTTCTTGGTTCTAATATTGATATTGATTATGGATCTGGTCTAAGGAATATGAGTTAGGTTTAGCATGTTACCCTGAATATTTTATACAGGATTATTAATATGGCCAAAGTGATCTATGGGGATGAGGAGTGAGAGTGGAGGCAAAGATAGCAGTTAGGATTTATAAAAAATTATATGTATGTAAGATAGTACTGAGCCTTGGTGGATAAGTTGACATTAGAGGAAACCAAATTTTAGAAACATTAGAAGAAATAAATTACTAAAATGTTGCTATAGGACTGAGAAGAAACAAGAAGCAAATATTGTATCATTGTTTCAGATATTTAGAGGTAGATAAGGTCACTGGGATCAGAAATGGAGATGCTTGGAAGAAAGATTTACAAAGAGTGTCCAAACCACGGGACACTACCCCAGGTTGCTAATCAGAGACATTTGTTTCCTTCAGAAACAGCTTCTGATCCACCTCCATGCTGGGAAAAATAAAGGCCTTTCTTGCCCAGCCTACTCAATTCCTCCAAAGACAAACAGGATTAAACCTTTTGATCAGCTAATGATTTGTACTGTTCCTAATGAGCTACCCTCATCCCACCAAGTCTTTTGCTTTAGTAACTAGGAAACCTCCACGTTAGCCAAGCTGAGGAAACCTGCTATTAACAACAACCTCCTAATCTCTGGCCTCTGACCTCTGACCTCATGATAGCACTGTTCAGCTAAGATGGAAAATTCAGAAAACTTTTTGTATCAGTCAATCTTTAAAGCTACAAAGATTGCATTGGTAGAAAGTACAGATACCCAGAGATTCTGACTCAGAGGATCTGCGTATGGTTTAGAAATCTGGATTTTAGTGAAGTTGCATAGAATATTCTGATGGAAGGCATCCATGGACATGCTGAAATAATCTGTCCAAAGAAAATAAATAACCAAATATAAATGGACATTTGAATTGAAATAGCAGACCTTCTTATTCAGTGCCAACCTAACAGTGTTCCTGATTTATGCCTTCTCATGAAAACCTGTAGATCTAATACTTACATCTCAATATGATTAATTAAATATAAAATCATGAATTACTGTTATTAGAATATTTGGAGAATTCAATGTGTGCAAACAGGTTGTGAAGAAGAGGACAGGGGGCCAGCCAGTGGCAGCACTTCTAGCTCAATGTGCTCCCCAGGGATAGAGGAGTGCTCAACATATAGACATCTTTGTCATCATTCAGGGGAGGCAGGAAGAACAGGAAAGGTCAATGCAGGTGACTTCACATTGGGCATGGATTTGGACTTGAAGTTTTTTAAGGTGGCTGTATATATCATTTCCCCACAGGTTATGTCCTCTCTTTTCTCATAGTTGCTCTGTCCTTATCTAACTATGATGCAGTACAAGCCCCTGGTGGATGCCTGAAACCTCAGACAGTACTGAACCTTTTATGTGAGTGTGTGTGAGTGTGTGTATCATACGTACCGACCTATGATAAAATTTAACTTAGATATGAGACACAGGAAGAGATTAGCAAAAACAACTAACCTTAGAACAATAATAAAAATATGTTAAAATGAAAGTTATATGAATATGCTTTCTTCCTCTTGAGAAAAAGTCAAGAAAAATACTATTTTCAAAAAAAAATATTTTTTTAGACCCCTTTATCATGTCTCCTTCTCTCAGTCTTCTCTGGCTCAGAATAGAAAGTTAATTTTTATACCCTATAAAACTTATTAGGCATATTTATAAATTTTTTAGATAAACAAGGAATTTGGTTATTGGAGCTTAATATAAAGGAACATTCCTCTTGTGATGTAGATATGAATTTAATCCAAAGATGAGCTGATCTCATTCTTTCTGGGTCATAATAGAACTGCACCCTCCAGCTCTCAGAACATTGCCTTTCTGATTGTCTTGCACTTGTTCATATGTTTGTCACTTTATTGCTGTTAACTGCTTATGACTTAAAACAGTGTCTAGTTATCCAATTTCATTCCTGGCAGGGGTATAGTTGTATAGGTGTGTAACTATGGTTTGCAGCCTGGAATAAATTTTATTTGTGATCGAACTGTATACAAGAAGAGAGAGAGAGAAAAAGAGAGAGAGAGAGTTTCAGATAGGCAGGCAGTGACGAAGAGCTAGAAACATTGATTACAAGAAATTTTAGTGCCTGAAGAAGTCATCCACAGGGACTGTGGATTTGGCTCAGTGGTAGAACACCAGCCCAGCATGCGTGAGGCCTTGGGTTCAATCCCCAGGACCAGAAAAAAATATGAAGAAGTCCACAAAGCTTGGAATCTTATGACATACTATGTGAAGGCAAAGTTCACATAATCCCGAATACTGACTCAGGCTAATACTATCATAAAAAAAGTTCACATAATCCCCAATACTGACTCAGGTTAGTACTATTATTTGCTATATGATTCCCGTTAGGAAGAATCACTTCTTTGGAGTTCAGTGCAGTTCCAAAGTCTAGAGGAAATAAAATTTATTGAGAGGAACTCTTTACCTTAAGAAGCCATGAAAACTAAATGGCAACATACAAAGGAATTTTGGGAGATGAATAAAGAAGGGTACACATTTTACTCACATCATAAAGTTGCAGAGTACATTAACATTATTTCCCCCTTCTTCTGTTCCAGGTAACACTTTGCCTGGAATATCAAACACAACTGCATGTTTAACTACCTTTTGAAAGAAAAACAGGGGTAATTATTGAAACTGTTATACCATTTGACATTGTATCATTATTGCATCAGGTCACCCAGTTGCTGAGGAGCAATGTGGCATTTTCATAAGTTACTTTTTAATTATAAGTGTGCAAGTCAACTACAATATTAAATTGCTGGAGAAGAGAATGGCAAGGATGAATCCTTATCTAATCTGTAAAATACAATGATTAAGGGTACCAACTTCAGTAAGGTGTATAGAAAGTTAAACAATGAAATTTCCCATCATGAGACTGCATTTCTTAGGGAAGAAATATTCAATACCAACTCTAGCATAGAACAGCCAACAGGAAATTTTAAAATTAACTTTGCAAGGGCTTCTTTCTATTATGGAAGAAAAAAACATTGATTGGAGTGACTTTTTATAAGATTTGATATAATTCATGCATAGTTTAGAAGAAAAATCATATTCAATTATATTCTGTTTATAAATTGGTTACTGTGTCAGTTTTAGTCTTACTGTTTGAGTAACTGATTCTGAAAGAGAATCAAAAACTAACACCAACTCTTAAATTAAAACCCGATTGAGAATGAAAAATGATCCCATATCTCTAGAGAGTTTTTTTCCATATGATGTGTTATTGCTTTAATAAAAATCTATGTTATTCAACTGACCTATTTTTTTTTTCCTTTGGTGGAGATTTTAGCTACTACATAAGCAAAATAAAATTAATGCATGGAAAAGGACTTTCTTATAGTTGGGCTTGTTTTTCAAATATTCACTCTAAGACCATGCTTTGCTTATACAAACAACAATCCCTTGAAATAGAAACTGGTATGCAGAATTTGTAATAAAAGCTTTTGTTTTTAAGTACTCCCCAATTTATATAACTTTTCACACATAATGCCATAAAACTTCATTTGAGTATCATTTTTACCATCCCCATTTTATAGATGAAGCAACTGAATAACAGTAAGATCAAGTTGGTTCCCACTCACTAGGCAGTAAATAACAGAGCAAAATGTTTAGCCCAACTCTGCCTCTATGACTGCATTGTTGCTACCATTGCTAAAATCCATCTGTTGTTCGGGTCCACACTCTACAGGATCAGTTTGCCAAACTGATGCCACAAATCAGCCATAATTTCAGCACAGCGTTGGCTTCTGATTATAACACAGGTATTTTGATTATTAGTGAAACTTCCAGATTTTTCATAAGTTAATAAAACTTTGTATGTGTGTGTGTCTGCATCTGATTTTACTGAAGTACACATTTCAAAACATACCATTTTCTGATTCAGTTTGCTGGTGTAAACCTAGCCATATTGGGGGAATTTATTAGGGCTTTATGTTTCTTTCTTGAGAATAATGAAACACACTATTCAAGATGAAAAATGTTCATTGATGTTTTTCTGCTTTTAAATGTCATCACACTCAAAATTTCAGCATCATATTGTCTGTACTCTGTTATAGTCTTTTTCTGGCTTGTTCTATTAGGAAAGGTTAAAATTGGCATGTGTATCACTAAGAACCTTCCTTGAAAATGATAATGCTTCCACAGGTTTCTAAAGGTCTTGTGATAACACATAAGGTCATTTAGGAATGACTGCTTTGACAGTAATTGCATTAATGTGTCTTGGAATGTGTCTCCCACTGCCAATGAAATAAACGTACATTGTACCACATGCATGGCCCTCACCCTCACTTCATCTGTACCCTTTGTGTCTCCTGTGATTATTCACTCTACTCCCTAAAGTAGCTTCCTCCTTCTTGCCATGAAATGATGCACAAAATGTGTGATTCTTATCTCATTTCTCTTTCTAGATTTTTGCATTTTGTGTTGCCCCTTCTCCATCCCACCTAGAGATGAAACATTGTTGAAACCTAAATATGAATGCCCTTATTCTTTTGTGTTGTTGTCTTACCTACAAAAAATTTGCCTTAAGAAAGAAGCACATAAGCTGGGCACTGTGGTGTACATCTATAATCCCAGCACTTTGGGAGGCTGAGACAAGAGAGTCATGAGTTCAAAGCCAGCCTCAGCAGCAATGAGGTGCTAAGCAATTCAGTGAGACCCTGTCTCTAAATAAAACACAAAATAAGGCTGGGGATGTGGCTCAGTGGTTGAGTACCCCTGAGTTCAATCCCTGGAAGGAAGGAAGGAAGGAAGGAAGGAAGAAAGGAAGGAAGGAAGGAAGAAAGGAAGGAATACATAGAAATAGTGAAAGAATTCGAATTTGGGTCTAAATATGTATTCAAATTTCTCTATCCCATCTACTGGGTGAATGCTAACAAGTTATCCATGTTTCGTAGCACTCCTCGCTAATAACTGAAGAGCAGATTGAGTGATACTCCCTGCTTTAGAGAGTTGTGAGAAATAGTAACTTAACATATATAGCACTACATGGGATGTAGTAGACATTTAATAATTGATATGATAATTTTGTTATAAATTATATTATGATTATCTCCATTGTTTCTGATGGTAATCATGTGGGGATGATTCCCAAATCCACATCTCCCTCAGTTAATTGTAAACTTCTTATGTTATCTACATTTTGTTCTTTTTTCCAGGGTATTTGCATTTGTGTCAAATCTCCTCTTTAATAGGATGCTAGATCTTATGAAAGCTATATTCTTATATTTAAAAATATAATACTTGTATCTAGAAAAATTTAATGTATGTGAAGTAATGAAATTTACACATGTGGGTGTATAGATTACACACACACACACATACACACACACACACGCACACATACATATATATCCAAATTTTGCCTGAATCATATTTATAATGAAATGGTTATTAGCACAGTTTCTTAGGTGATTAATAAGTGGAGATTGAACATTTCTCCTCAGTGATTCTCAAAAATATATTTTGCAGCTGGTTTACATTGGGAGTCTCAGATTATATATATTCTACTCATTGCCATTTAGAAGAAGAAAGAATATTAAGAACATGAGAGGGCGAGATTTAGTAAAATAAAGCAAGAATAAAAGCCCATTCTTCCTTATCTATCTTCACTGAATCTATTTCAGTTCACCATTCTGGTCCACTGTTACTGTTTGTGCTTCATTACTGGAGCACACATGTGATAATCAGTTTGTTTTGTTTAAAAACTTGCCTATGTAGAGCTAACATGTTTGGGGGAGTTATTTAGAGCCTTGGAGTGCTTTCCTGAGAACAAAACAATTTATTCTGGTTGAAAAATATTTGGCAGTGATAAAAAAACATTCATATGCTTCTACCATGATACTTAAGAAATATGCCTAGATGTAATTGGATATATTTAGAAATGTGCATATTTGATGCTATTTGGTGCATCCACAGATTTTAGGCATCAGAATCTTCTCTAAATCACTTTGGATCCTCCTATGTAGTTATATACTTCCATGGGCTATTGCATGTCTAGGGCCTCAGAACAATCTACAAGGAAAGTTTGTTCTCTGGACTTATTTTCATCCTCTAATATGATGCTTGGTTCTATCTTTTCACCCTGCTTAGCTGTCAAGAGGCAGCTAAGGGATGGCGTGTATATGTCTTCCCAGACTTTGGATCAATTTGAAGCTGTGTGTCATCTTCCCCTCCAAACTACTCTTGATGTTCCATACCATCAAGTTGAGACAACTTCAAAGAAACAGTTTGCTTAACAACAGGAAGCTTCTGAGAGCACCTTTGGCTCTCTATTGCAGTTCTGCAAAGTTTTCCATACTGTCTTCCTAACTTTTACATTTTTCTATTTATTTTCAAGAAAATTCTCATTTTCTTTTTTATCTCAAATATTTCTGGTTATTGCTACTGATTAGCAGGTCCAGATGTTTAAATACATCTGTAGTTCCACTAATCACAGACTATATATACTCTTTTAAACAAATTGTTTTAGTTAGAGAACTCAAAAATCACTAATCAATCATTTAAACCCAATTTTAAAAATAGAAAAAATATTTCCAGGGCTTTTGATAAAGAAAGTCACCTGAATTTTTTCATTCTGCCTCTGGGATTAGGATTTTCATTAATTATTGAGGTCTCTATTGTATGGATTTGGAAGCATCTTCTCTGTTTACCAGAAAAATTATTTAAAGTTGTTCTGACATTCAAAACTCATAGAAAAGCACCTATTTGACTAAGAGAGTAGGAGCATCATTGGATGAGATAGAATACAAGAAGTGTTTAAGAAGATAGGACTAAGCTATCTAAAATTAACATCTATATTAAGTGGGAAACAGAAAAAAAGAAACCAAGGAAGGGAAATAAAAATAACTAGCAATCTAGACTTAAGGAGAACAAGGAGCAGCATCTTAGAAAGAGAAAATTTTCCCAAGTCATATGCTCCCCCTTTTTAAAAATAACTTTCTTAAAATATATTTCAGTGTCATATGGGACTTGACTATATTTCCTGCCAAAGTGAGAAACTGGTCTCTAAAAGAAGTAGCAGAGCAAGTCACCCTGGGTGCTGTGTGTTTTTAGATGGAAATCTGGAACATCCTGGCAAAATAAAGACCAATGTAGTAAGTGCTCTCATTTCATGGTAAGTGTTATGAATAAGAAATCAAACACTCACAAAAAGCAGTGTTTTTATTAACAGCCCTATATTAAATACAGCATAACACAATTCTTTGAATCATAATATAAACATAGATATAAGTTTCTACAATGATGTCATTTTGTTTTGTAATTTCTAAAATAAAAACCATTTTAGATATTTTACTCATTCTATGTGCAATTTAATTTTCATATAGAATCATAAATCCTCACATCAACACAATCTTAACAATACCCAGCTTCACCCATGGGTCCTCTTTCTATTAAATTCCCCATTCTGGGGGATGTTTAAATAGAACATCTGCTTTCTGTCCTTCATCTAATAGCTAGAAGAGTTGGTGGTAAGGCTACTCAATGAAAGGAGTTTGGCCAATACACAGGTGAGAATAGCGGGAAAAAAACAATGATGGGCAAAGCAACAAGAATATAGACTGCACTCCTATTATTAAAATAATAGAAATTGCTATGTACATGTGCTGGCTAAGTGCAAGGTAATTTTCAATATGTTTACACATATATGTTAATTAATTCTCCTAAAAAAGCCCTATGGAGTAGATAATACAAAATTTCCTGTTTTACAGATGAGAAAGTGAAGGCATTGACCATTTAAATAGCTTGCTAAGGTCACACAGAGTGGCAAGGTCAAATCCAGACATTCTATTTTCCTGTACCATCCTCATGACCTGTTATGGTTTGTATGTAATGTGTCCCCTAAAAACTCACAGGTAAAACAATGAAAGAAGGTTTGGAGGAGAAATTATTGGGTTATAGACTTAACTTAATCAGGGAATTAATCCCCGATGGGATTAACTGAGGAGGAGTAACTGCAGGCAGGTGGGGTGTGTCTGGAGGAGATGTGGCATTGGAAAGCATGGCTATGAGGTATATATTTTGTATCTGAAGAATGGAGTCTCTCTCTGCTTCCTGATTTCCTCAGCCACACTCTTCCACCATGATGTCCTGCCTCATCTTGAGTTCCGAGGAATGGAGCTGGCCTTTCATGGACTAAGACCTCTGAAACTGTGAGCCCTCAACTAAACATTTCTTCCTGTACAACTGTTCTGGTCAGGTCCTCTAGTCACAGCAGCAACAAAGCTGACTAAAACATGACCTAAATATGTACTGCCTCCAGAAGGGAAGCATTTTGGCCTCAGCAGGATAACCTCAGGTTTGGACAGTTACTCTGGGAAGTTACCAACTCCACTTCTTATTAAGGTTCTTATCAATTGGTTTCTGAAATTCCAGAGAATGGGCCACTAAATAAACTGAACCTGTCTCAGGTGTATAAACATACAGATATATGAATGACTGACTTACTCCGTTTCATACCAATAATCATTTTGATTGAAAAGAGAAAGTAGGCTAATGACAAAGGAGTCAAAGGTGTTTTTCCTCTAGAACTCAGAAGAAAAAGTGAAGACAAATTATCTGAAAACATTGGAGCAATTTTAATGAATTTTTTCCAGCTACTCACTGTGCCAGCTTCCAATTCAATGGTCTTATTGACAAGTTCAAAAGTGATTTTCAGTCTAGACGCATTAATACAGTTCTTCCAGGTAGTTTGGACACTGTCCATCTTAACTGGTCCCTGTCTGTTCCATGCCAGGTAAAATGTTCACCTTTGATTATGTCACTAATGTTTTCAACACATTCCTCCCTGTCCACATCCCACACCTGTAAATGGACAGTAGATTACAGCTAGAAATAGAAGTGAGAGAATTATGATTTTTTTTTCTCAGAATGGACAAAATCAAATGGACTTTGAGTCCCAGACTCCAACCCCCCCCCAAAAAACCTCAACAAATATAGAAGATGAAGGTACAATATGAGTGTGTTCAGTTGACCTTGTTCAGGAACTTCACTAAAATGTCTTCTGAAATTTAGTCTGACTCAATATAAAGAAAACATTTTTTTCTCCAAAAACTCCCACTTGAATTCTATAACATTGGAATGCATAGCTTAAAATTTTCAGGTGACAGAGAATGGTCTCAAGTTTTACAGAGCCCTCACACTCTTCCACAGAGCATGTCCAGAACAACTAGACCTATAGGAGAGAACAGGAACATGCAATTTCTTGGTTTCCTCTCCTTTCCTCTAGTTTAGCCACATTCACACCCACATTGGTTTATTTGATTTGAAATTTATCTAAATTTCTTTTATTTATGTTCTTGGAATAAGGCATCTGTTCAATATTTGGGCATTGTTTTTAATTTCTTTCACTAGAAAACTCTAAATTCCTGACCAAGACATTTATGGCTTGAATTTTATTTTCTCTTTCTTTACTTTGTCTTCTCATTTCTTTCTTGTTTCTTTTGATTTTATGTTCCCTTTCAGTTCTCATTTCTCTTTCTAATATAACTGATTCTAATTCTTTCTCACAGTAGATTTTCTTCATTTTTATTTCACTTTGGAGTAACATAATTTAGATGTTATGAATCTGTCTTTCTTTTAATATAGTGTATCCTATGAATAAGAGCAAAGAACCTTATCCAAATACATCAAATAAAGAGACGTATATTGTAGATAATTGAAAATCCAGAATAGTCAGTATGACATGGTAGATAACTCCATCCTTTAATAAATATTAAAAGTTTTCTCTATACCTCTACTGTCACTGCCTTTTCTCATAATTTAAATGCTGTCTTAAGGAATATTACGCTCTTGGGTTAATGGATGGTTATGAACTGGAATGAGAGGTTAACACGTGCTACACAGAGGTTGTATGCAAGGTAGTGGGACAGCCCTATCATTTATGAGGTAAGAATTAAGTTTTGTTCTCAGTCAGTTATAGGTAGAAAGTTGCTATAGCACAAATTTCACTGTTTCTATTTAAAAATCAAACAAAACAAAGTTCACGAAATAACAAAAAAAAACGCACTTTTTATATGATGGTAACATGTTAAGAAGACATTCTGTTATGAATACTAGCAAATAATACAAATTATGTGTTTCATCTTATTGTGGCTTAAGTTTAATTATGGCTCTCCTTACCATTGTTTAGATTTTCTCTTGCAGATATTTTTTCATTCCAAATAATGCAAAGTATATATATTTTTTTTAATTTTTATTTTTATTTATTTTTCTCAAAAGTTGCATTTAAATACATGTTATCAAACATAACAGAAAAGAAAACAAATTTTCAGAAGCTGTACACACTATTCACTGAAAATATTTGTTGAGTCAAATAGAAAAAAAAAATTATTACAATCATAATTTTTCTAACTTTGCACAAAATTATAAGCAGATTA